>OZ024902.1:115144682-115352182 GCA_964017125.1 Flabesymbios commensalis | reverse complement strand
CTGGCGCACACCCATCCAAGGTCATTCCCACCGTGACCTTGACCCTGAGATCCCAAGGTCATACAGAAAAATAAGGTCAAAAATCGAGGGTAGCCAGAAATTAAAACCAAAAGTCGTGGATCATCAAAATTAAGGTACAGGTGCCTGGCGCCCACTCATCCAAGGTTATTCCCACCGAGACCTTGACCCTGAGATCTTAAGGTCATACAGGAAATGAGGTAAAAAATCGAAGGGTAGTCAGAAATTAAAACGAAAAGTCGTGGATCATCAAAATTAAGATACACGTGCCTGGCGCCCACCCATCCAAGGTCATTCACACCGTAGCCTTGACCCTGAGATCCCAAGGTCATACAGAAAAATGAGGTCAAAACTCTAGGGTAGCCAGAAATTAAAACTAAAAGTCGTGGATCATCAAAATTAAGGTACAGGTGCCTGGCGCCCACCCATCCAAGGTTTTTCCCACCGTGACCTTGACTCTGAGATCTCAAGATCATACAGAAAAATGAGGTCAAAAATCGAGGGTAGTCAGAAATTAAAACTAAAAGTCGTAGATCATCAAAATTAAGATACAGGTGCCTGGCGCTTACCCATCCAAGGTCATTCCCACCGTGACCTTGACCCTGAGATCTATATCTATATGTATGGTATCACCTACACAGGTGATACCATACATTTCCTTATTCATCAAAATAACTAAAAGTCGTGGATCATCAAAATTAAGGTACAGGTGCCTGGCGCCCACCCATCCAAGGTTTTTCCCACCGTGACCTTGACCCTGAGATCCCAAGGTCATACAGAAAAATGAGGTCAAAAATCGAGGGTAGTCAGAAATTAAAACTAAAAGTCGTAGATCATCCAAATTAAGATACAGGTGTCTGGCGCCCACCCATCCAAGGTCATTTCCACGTGACCGTGACCCTGAGATCCCAAAGTCATACAGAAAAATGAGGTCAAAAATCGAGGGTAGCCAGAAATTAAAACTAAAAGTCGTGGATCATCAAAATTAAGGTACAGGTGCCTGGCGCCCATCCGTCCAAGGTTATTTCCACCGTGACCTTGACCCTGAGATCTCAAGGTCATACAGAAAAATGAGGTAAAATCGAGGGTAGCCAGAAATTAGAACTAAAAGTCGTAGATCATCAAAATTAAGATACAGGTGGCTGGCGCCCACCCATTCAAGGTCATTCCCACCGTGACCTTGACCATGAGATCCCAAGGTCATACAGAAAAATGAGGTCAAAAATAGAGGGTAGCCAGAAATTAAAACTAAAAGTCTTAGATCAGCAAAATTAAGATACAGGTGCCTGGCGCCCACCCATCCAAGGTTATTCCCACCGTGACCTTGACCATGAGATCCCAAGGTCATACAGAAAAATAAGGTCAAAAATAGAGGGTAGCCAGAAATTAAAACTAAAAGTCTTAGATCAGCAAAATTAAGATACAGGTGCCTGGCGCCCACCCATCCAAGGTTATTCCCACCGTGACCTTGACCCTGAGATCCCAAGGTCATACAGAAAAATGAGGTCAAAAATCGAGGGTAGCCAGAAATTAAAACTAAAAGTCGTAGATCATCCAAATTAAGATACAGGTGTCTGGCGCCCACCCATCCAAGGTCATTTCCACGTGACCGTGACCCTGAGATCCCAAGGTCATACAGAAAAATGAGGTCAAAAATCGAGGGTAGCCAGAAATTAAAACTAAAAGTCGTGGATCATTAAAATTAAGGTACAGGTGCCTGGCGCCCATCCGTCCAAGGTTATTCCCACCGTGACCTTGACCCTGAGATCTCAAGGTCATACAGAAAAATGAGGTAAAAATCGAGGGTAGCCAGAAATTAGAACTAAAAGTCGTAGATCATCAAAATTAAGATACAGGTGGCTGGCGCCCACCCATTCAAGGTCATTCCCACCGTGACCTTGACCATGAGATCCCAAGGTCATACAGAAAAATAAGGTCAAAAATAGAGGGTAGCCAGAAATTAAAACTAAAAGTCTTAGATCATCAAAATTAAGATAAAGGTGCCTGGCGCACACCCATCCAAGGTCATTCCCACCGTGACCTTGACCCTGAGATCCCAAGGTCATACAGAAAAATGAGGTCAAAACTCGAGGGTAGCCAGAAATTAAAACTAAAAGTCGTGGATCATCAAAATTAAGGTACAGGTGCCTGGCGCCCACCCATCCAAGGTTTTTCCCACCGTGACCTTGACTCTGAGATCTCAAGATCATACAGAAAAATGAGGTCAAAAATCGAGGGTAGCCAGAAATTAAAACTAAAAGTCGTAGATCATCAAAATTAAGATACAGGTGCCTGGCGCTTACCCATCCAAGGTCATTCCCACAGTGACCTTGACCCTGAGATCTATATCTATATGTATGGTATCACCTACACAGGTGATACCATACATTTCCTTATTCATAAAAATAACTAAAAGTCGTGGATCATCAAAATTAAGATACAGGTGCCTGGCGCCCACCCATCCAAGGTTATTCCCACCGTGACCTTGACCCTGAGATCCCAAGGTCATACAGAAAAATGAGGTCAAAAATCGAGGGTAGCCAGAAATTAAAACTAAAAGTCGTAGATCATCCAAATTAAGATACAGGTGTCTGGCGCCCACCCATCCAAGGTCATTTCCACGTGACCGTGACCCTGAGATCCCAAGGTCATACAGAAAAATGAGGTCAAAAATCGAGGGTAGCCAGAAATTAAAACTAAAAGTCGTGGATCATCAAAATTAAGGTACAGGTGCCTGGCGCCCATCCGTCCAAGGTTATTCCCACCGAGACCTTGACCCTGAGATCTTAAGGTCATACAGGAAAATGAGGTAAAAAATCGAGGGTAGTCAGAAATTAAAACTAAAAGTCGTGGATCATCAAAATTAAGATACACGTGCCTGGCGCCCACCCATCCAAGGTCATTCACACCGTAGCCTTGACCCTGAGATCCCAAGGTCATACAGAAAAATGAGGTCAAAACTCGAGGGTAGCCAGAAATTAAAACTAAAAGTCGTGGATCATCAAAATTAAGGTACAGGTGCCTGGCGCCCACCCATCCAAGGTTTTTCCCACCGTGACCTTGACTCTGAGTCTCAAGATCATACAGAAAAATGAGGTCAAAAATCGAGGGTAGCCAGAAATTAAAACTAAAAGTCGTAGATCATCAAAATTAAGATACAGCTGCCTGCCCCTTACCCATCCAAGGTCATTCCCACCGTGACCTTGACCCTGAGATCTATATCTATATGTATGGTATCACCTACACAGTACTGCACTGTGTTATATTGCGCTGCACTGCTATGCAATACTATAAGATGCAATATGATGCACAATGATGCATTGCATTGTATTACATTGCATAGTATTGCATTGCATATCATACGATATGATGCGATATGATGCAATGCGATAACGGTCGCTCGTGATAGGGTCTTTGATTCCAGAAAGTTTAAAGGTACCCACATTGCTAACATCAATTTTTACCATGTAAGCTAGAAGACAAGTCTCACTCATTACCAATAGTTAGCAGCTCCTAAAACGTGTTTCGGGTGCTTAATAAAGGTTATAGAGCACTTTATTTCTACATAGTGTAAAGCAAACTATTAGAATAAAACATCACAGGTCCACAGGTCCAGCCCATACGTTTAACCTGACCTCCAATAGAATGATCATGCATCATACTAATCCGAGCTACATGATCAATTCCGTTTAATATGAACAATTATATTAGCTTATACTGCTCCAATATATATAACTTTTACATGTATGTGTTAGTAATAAATAAAATGACTTAATTGATCTAAATGAAAAGACATTATTTAACAATGCGATACATTATCAAAGCTGTGGACTGACCAGAATGACAAACTTGGAAGTATCAGATACTAGTAGTTAGGTTATGTTAGGTTATGTTGAGAAATGTCTTGAAGGGTCAAGTGAAATAAAATGAACAATGTTTTCTTCTTATAAAAATCGCAAAAAATCTCAAGAGATAATATAATGGGTTGAGAACAGTATACAATTTACAACGTCTGTGCGACTGGTGAATACGGCGTAGTGAGTGTTCACACATAAATTACACCCTGATCACAGTGACGTTTTAAGCACTCCAGATTTTAAATAATTAAAATTGTACTATTTAACTATGCCTATTTTAACATTATACAGAATATAATCATTTGTATATACTGTCCCATATATGAGAAGCTGAAATCAACCTTACATTGTGAGAAATGTTTATATCTGGTTATCATGGGAACAAATATTTTCAGGATATCAAATTATTATTGAAAATGGGGTGTACATGTGAACTGGTACTTTTAATGTTACCATAAATGAACATTTGTGGTGTGAATATAATTTGACGAAATCTGTGACGTTCATCACAGAAACGCCATATTTACACAATTGTTATCCCCAATAAGGAAGAAATAGAAATATATCATATAAAAAATGAGTTTTCTTGAAACTAACAAATCAAATTCAGATTGACGATTGCACTGTTCGATTCAGTTTAGTGTAATGCAGTTCAACGCAATTGCAATGCAGCGCAATGTAATGCAGCACTGGTACCATACAAAGAGGGCTTTCATTCAAGAACGGACGATTGCTGTCCAAAATTAGTTTAGTCGATATAACGCAGCAAAAAGTAATGCAATATATCTCAATGTAATGTGGCAATCCGAACCGGTTAATACTATTTTATGTACTTTAATGGGAAATATGTTACGCTTATTCAAAGAAAGGAAATAAAAGCAATGTTGCATACTCACTAACTAACATACTAGCTATGGATATTCATGTAATGGTTCGCGCTCTTTATCATATCACACTGTGCATGATTATTTCTTGTTTTCAGGCAAATCGAAGAAGAGAAGAAGGAGAACATAAGTCGTCAGATTTCAGCGTATGAGAACGTGAATCTACCGTATCCCATGCACGATACGGGGTACGTGAGTGTACACCCGGCCTCGTTTGCAGCTCCATCCACCTACGTCACAATAGATCCGTCTACCACAGCAGATGCGGGGAATCCCCCAGTCTACGACAACAAGGGATTTGGTGAATCTATGAAGAGTTTACCTGATATCACCACGTCCAAGGATGATCCCGTAGAAGATGAGGAGGTCACCGCATTCTGAACATATCGACCGCTTGGAGCTAAATAGGTGTGTCTGTCACTTTGTGAAGTGGAAAATACACCCTTTCATTTCTAAAGTGGGGAATATGGATATTTTAAGTACAAATACATTCCAGGAACAGCTGCGCCTACATTTACAAAAGCAAATCGATGTTAAATGTGAAAGATAATTTAGGCAGTTCAGAGGATCAAATGAGTAGGCAGTATGAAGCAGTGGTGGTGTACATCAATCTGTTGGTGTGTATGGTACAATTCTGATCGTTTATTGACAACTAGACTGTAAAAACGAGTGTTTCACTTTACAGTGATGTATTGTAAATAAAGGAATGTCCCGTTGTGGATCCGTTCTCTGTTAAACCAAGTTGTTTAACCCTTTGTCTACTAATCACGACAATATGCGTTTTAAATTCGTTTTATTATCCGGTAAAATCACTGCTATCGAGAAAGAAATGACAGTTTAAATATCAATATTTGTGAATGTTTCATCACAAAATAGGCATATATGAGAATTGTTCAACCACTTGAAGTTATGGATCGCGGTAGCGAGACACAACCTCAAGTGGTTGAAATAAAAATAAATTAACTTAGCAGTATAAGGGTTAACAGTATAATTCTATAGCGAATCATGATAAGGTCTCATCATAGTTAGATGTACTTGGTTTTGAAATATTAGGATATGTAATTCTCATGGTTAGGCCTACATTGTTACAACTGACACTGGTATATGACAGTCACACGTTGGCTCTTATGATGACAAACTGTTGCAGCAATTACAGAGATTAACAATTAAGTATATTGTAGAGTAAAAATATGATCAACCTATGTGTATTTGCTCAATTACCACTTAGCCTTATTTATTTCATGTGTTTTCATTGTGCTCTGATGAAACCAATATATAAACAGTAATGTTTCGATTTTAATTTGCGATTTGAGGTTCTAATGTATAACGAGAGGTCAGACTGGCATAATATAACTTAACTTGTTGCATTAAATATACATGTACATGGCGACATAATGTTTTAAAAACTTTGTATTAACTATTTTTAGGAATGAATAATTATTTAAGATTATATTGGAAAATATGTAATGCTGACTGATTAATTGTTTTGTTTTTGTTTAAATTCGTATACTGGTATACTTTTTACACGCAAGTTAATTCTAAGTCATACAATAAACTGCTTAATGTGACAAATAAATGTTAGTTTGTTCATCTATGTTGTAATGATTTTGTTTTGAAGTGTTTGATTTCATGATATAATTAATCTTTTGTTTTAATTTGAAGATAATATATAGCAATTGATCTACAAAAAGGAAGCATCAACACTTCGTGTAAATAGTCATATCACAGACGTGTAGATTCAGTTATTGTTTCCATTGGGAAGTAAGATGTGATCAGGGTGTGAATAGTGATTCAAGTCTCTTTTCGATTTGATTGCTGGCAATTTGATAAAGTAAATATGGAAATAATTCTTTTTTAAATAGCAGTGTATAGTTGTGTGTGGGTGACTTCCAACTAATTTCATTTTCATGATTATGAGTTTTCCTTTTATTAACTATTACATCCATTATTGATAAACATCTACTTAATTTTGTTGGTAGGCCACTGTGTTTATTAAGCACAACTTGGAATTACATGAAGCAAATCTGTTTTAATACTATAATTTAATCCTTAATCCTCAAATCCAATCATTGTGGCTGTCTGATTTGCATCGATTACAAACCACAATTTAAAGGTACTGAGTTTTATTATGTTTTTTAAGGAATGAAGTACGGATATGGGATTGTGTTAGATACACAATATGCTTTGGGTCAAATACCTTGGCGAGAGAAGCCACGCAGATTAATTTACTTCCAAATTGCAAATTCAGTTTTTATTACGAAAACTCAGCCCTGGCAAGGGTGAAGTTGATTCAGGTGTGGCTGTTACGATTAAAACACACACCCGGGATATATCACTGTTTAAGTCACAATGACTCTTAGATAATTTTGGCAGTGAAGTCATAAGTCTCGGTAATGGTAGACACAGTTTATTTACAGAGGAAACGCTGATCAGCTATACAATATATAGTCCAGGCTGTTAGGGTCGAAATAGAGCGAGTATGTGCATTTTTGGAAGAAATTACCATTTTTTGCCCAGATGATCAGTAACATGTACTCTTTCGATCCTGATATAACGCAGTCAATTCTGACACAATCAACACCTAATTAACATCTAATTAGTATCCATAGTTAGCAAAACCACGGGAAAATACAAAAAAAATAATATCGCAAGAATCGGTAGATCAATTTTTTATTATCTTTGGTTGTATTATTTACTTAACGTATAGCCTACACGATAAAAATATCCCTGATATGATTAGTGGTCAAGGTCACGTGATGCGGCTTAGTCAAGGTCAGATGTGAGCAAAGTATAACAATTCTGAACAAAAAAGCTCATAATAAATGTTTCAAAGTATATATAATTATTTCACATTAAAAACGTTATACACCAATCTAACAGCTTTAATTTGATGGCATAATGTAATCTGTATCTCTGAAACCGCAATCAATATGATCTAGACAAGTGATCCACTTATGAGCTAGCTATACCACAGCTGTCTCATGCATGCATTGTTATCTGATGAATAATTAAGTCTATTTCACTTAGTTTCTTTTAAAACATTTTTAATGATGTTCCACATCTTATGCACTACTTCATATAACATAAAAGTCAAGGTTAAGCAAACTTCAAGGCCAAAATTAAAGTGAAATTAGGAATAGATTTGGGACCAGATGAATTCCTTTTCGTTGTGCTTCCTTCTGACACACGAAAAAAAACAATACGTGAATTTTAATTATATGACCGGGTCAGTGTCAATGTAAAAGTGAAATTTAGTCTAAGCAATTGATATTTTAGATACTTGTAGGGCTTACGTCCATTGCAAAATATCACATATTTTGAACCTCATTTGTCAAACACAATCGATGATACATAAAACCTTTATTAGGAAGCATTAATCTGCTGGAACCTCTGACTTCGACGTTTTTTCTTTCTCTTGGACGAGGGTGGCGGGGTGATAGAACGTCCATAGCATGCCCCCCACATACTCGTAGAGGAAGTGCTAAATAAGCCACGTTGATGATCGGAACACACACCTCAAACAACACTGGACAAAACTGATTTTAAATTCGTAGTTTTTTATTTTTTAGTATCACTTTGATTAGGTGTGAGAGCTCCTCTCACATGGGCATATCGAAATTTAAATCTCTTGGATCCACAACATGTACAAAAAAGCAAGAGATCGAGAATTGGTGAAGGGAGAAAGGTTTATAGTATTTGTCGTGCTAGTGTCAAGGTTACACAAACTGAAAATCACACTACGGCCACACACCCTGGACTGCGATGGTGAAATAAACAGAGACACTCCGGACAAGATTGTTTTACATTCTTGAATGTTGACACGGTTTTGAATAAACAGACACAAAAAATTATTCGATGAATCTGGTGTCATCAATGGATACTGAGCCAAGCGCTACATTATTTTTTACATACGGGACTGCAGAGGGATGTGGTGGGGTGAAATGAGCTCACCATTTCTATTATGCTGACATTTTACCTATCCTTTCATGGAAGAGGTGTTTTCATATCCCATATAATAACATGGAATGTGGAGAAAACACGCATCATGGGAGATGAAATATCCTGACATATGTCATGTATTGCAAGGTAGCGGAAAGTCCTGTCCACTCCAAGCGTTACATGCAGCTGGTCAGAGTTGACCACTGTTTATTTTCCATTAAAAGAGATACGTTTCTTCAAATAATGATTAGAGCTAGGTAAGCTAAATTTAAAAAAAAATAATGGTATAATTACGCACACCAATCCTTGGCTAGAAAGTGGTGTAGCCTTGGCACTTCACTCAGTATCTTTAACAAAACCACCACACTTTATACAAGAGAGTTCTCGCTCAACATACGTAACATAAGGAGAATGACAGTTATTGGTACATATTCATCGAAATTATTATACTGTATATAGTGTATGTTGGTGTTGGGTGAACCATTGCAGTTCAATACATCAACATATCATCGGTTCGTTAAGGAATGTACTGATATGATCACATGCACCATCATCCAGCCTGGCAACCAAGATGGATTTCTGTCCATCTCATGTCAGTCTTGGAAAGGTTTGTATGTATTTTCATACTTGAGATGCTAATTGGCAGTGCTTTCACGAAACTGAAATGCAATGTATATATTTAATATCAGCTATAACTCATTGCCTGGCAGGCAAATTTTATCACACCTTCTGGAGATTGGAGGAGAGGTGGAAGCTATAGAACATATCAACGATTTTTTTAACATTGGCTGTGTAGTTATCATAGCGCTTTAACATGCTAAATGTTTGAATACTTTTTTACACACTCTTCGGCATACAAACATACTTTCTCCTCACCCTGCAATGTCAGTATGCGCAGTAAGGACACATTCTTCATCAAGGCTGCTTAGTACACAATTATCCTTCAAGTTTACTTTGTTCGTGTATATAAGTTATTAATACAAAAAAAATGATTTAAAACAATAATAACTGTTTCTGGAGGTCTGCATCAGAAATCAATATTATGAACCGAGAATCACTGAGCATAATGTTAATAATCAAGAATGCTGCACAAAGACTCAATTTAAACATTGCACACATTTGGATAGGATTTCCAGTTTTTGCTGTTATCCAGAGCCTGTGGAAGCTGTCATATTTGCTTTTCAGCATTGTATAAATATGCACAATATTGACACGCGTTAAAGGTCCAAGTAGAATAATGTTACTGAATAACCGAGCAATATTTTACATCAACGATTGTATCGTTAAATTGACAAGTTGACCATGTGGGCTATTTTGCCATACATGTATGCACTACAAGTATCGAATCTATTTTTGTATTGCTCAGATAAAATATACTTTCACGTTGAAATAAACCCAATTGGCATTACACATGTAATGGTAAAATAATTAATCCCATGTCATATACGTCCATCACATAAAAAAACCACCAGGTTCCAAATAATTTTCGAATATACCTTGACTTTGACCTTGAAGTTATTGGTTGACCTTGACCTTTCTGCAATATATAACAGTGCATGACGTTTTGTTTAGCATTAAAATGCACAGTGCATTAAAAGAAAATAATTAAAATCATAGCGTTGATCCATTTACGATACATCTTCGAAAAATATAACTTATGGGTGAACCACTTGTCCGAACAATTACTTTTTCAATAATATATCAAATAATTTTGGATAATTTGAAACATTTAAATGCGCTATTTAATGTCTGAATTTGTCCAATTTTCCTCTATTTTGACTTTGACCTCGACACACCACGTGACCTTGACAATGAATGATCTCAAGAATATTTTTGTTGTGTCAATTACCTTCCAAACAGATAACAGAACTTTAAATCATTAAAATCGACCCACCGATTTCTGCGATATTATTTTCTCTGGATTTTTTTCCAGATTTTGCTAATTATGGATACTAACTACAGGCTAATTAGGTGTTAATTGTGTCGGAAGTGACTGCGCTATATCAGGATCGAAAGAGTACATGTTACTGATCACCCGGGCGAAAAATGGCAATTTCTTCCAAAAGTGCACAGAGAAACCCTTAACAGCCTGGACTAAAATACAGAAAGTGACTCATACACACAATCACATCTCGACTCACAAGTGAATCAAATCTTTCAAACAGCCGTTTTTATTTGGCTTCCCGCGTAAGCGCATGCAGCTCCTTGATTAGCTGAGACTCAAACCACACTTTCAAAAGGCACCACAAAAGGCAGTGGTCACAGTGGTCCGTCGGAGGTGGTAACGATTTGCTCGACCGCCGATGAGCAAAAGATGGTATCCAGCCACGATTCAGTGCCTGTATACTGTTTTCACTCTCCTCAGCGTCGACATCTAAATATATTAAAATAAAGCTAGCTTTCCATGTAAGTGTATTGCGTTATCCGTATTCAGTATTGCGTTTCAATCAAGTTTATAGTAAACTAGTGAAAGTCTTTCCATGTGTGCGTATTGCGTATACCGTACTGCGTAAACGAGCGTATAGGAGGAAAATTCCCATTTCGTGACGTCATCAGAGGGTTGCTAGCTTCTGGGGACCCAGATTTAGGCGTCTTGACGATTGCTTAGGAAGCTTATAAAAAAAAAAAAAAAAATGAAAAATAAAAAATGAATACGCATTACAGAGTACGGACTGAGAATAAACGCACACATGGAAAAGGGCAATACGCATTACGCAATACGGAATACGATATACAGATTACTCAATACGCGTACATGAAAAGCTAGCTTTAGAGTCTGTTCGATGTCGGCTCAGCATCTATGATGATGGGCCGGAGTCGAACCAACCAAATTACATGTAATACTTCAGACCGATGTAGGGCCATCTGTCATCTTGGTCTAAATACGAACAACAAGTGAACCAAGTAGCCCATACATGAACAACTCTGTGGCTGTCTCTTGATAAGGCAAGGTGTGTGTTGGAACAACAGCGGGACAACGTATACCTGATCGCAATGTATGTAATAACGAGAAATGTATTATATGTAATACTCACTCGTCCGGCACATAACTCCAGGTCAGGTTAACATGTAAGATGCCGTCTGTTGAAAATTTTGGACAATCGTGTGAGAAAATACAAACGGTGATCATTTTCGTGCGGTATGGAAAAATACAGCACAAGTCCAAGGAATAAGGTGTTCGCCTAAAGGCTCACAACTTATTCCTTGGACAAGTGCTGTATTTTCCAATACCGCACTCAAATGAACACCGTTTGCACGACCCTCATACGCTGGTTCTAACAATCACTGTTAAGAAGTTCTAGTATAGAGATATGTGGCGTGGCCCATCATTGAAGCGGTACCGGGTCAGCGTCTTTTGCTTGCATGGCTGTACACGAACTATTTCAATGAGCCCATATTGAAACAGAATCAATGTGACTTCAGCTAGGAGCTCTAGCACTGTCTGAGCACTGACATCTAGCCTACATGTAGGCTTACATGTGCATGTACTGAAACCAATCAGACAAAATCAAAGTCAGACAAAATCAGAGTCATAACCATGATCACCCCCGTCTCGGAAAATTGATCCCAGTGGGCTAAAGCCCAACGATGAAGCACTCTCGTCATTAAAACGTTATTTGAAATAGAGTGGATAATTACTTTGTGCAGAGTAGCTATGGGAGCTAAACTATACAGTTGAAGGTAGTAGATTTAATGCAGCTAAATGTAATGCAATATATTTCAATGCAATGTGGAAATCAAAACCGGTTAATATTTTTTTCATATAGTTTATTGGGGAATATTTCAAAAAGAGGAAATAAAGGCTTAAGACTTATGAATCTACATTATGAACAGCCTATTACGAGCAGTTTATTATCCACCAATCAACCAGTCAATGAACCAACCTGTTACCAACTGAATTAAACAGTTCCATCGTTTTTCCTACATTTTCTGGAATCAGAGAACCTTTCATCAGTGACGTTATTGCATTACATAGCGTTGCATCATATGGCATCGTATCGTATCGTATACCATACAATACAGTGTAATGCAATACAATACGCTGCATACAATGTATTGCATCAGATTGCATCTTGTAGCATTGTATAGCAGTGCTGCGCAAAATAAAAGTAGATGTAATTATTTAAATACAGTTAAAGGCCAAGTGACGTCTACTTCACCTACCCTTTAACTTTATTTGAAATATGCCACATAAATATCCAGTAGACAGAGTCGAATGCTTTTTTGAATTTTCGAGATATATGTGTACCAATTCATTCATTCATTCATTCATTCATTCATTCATTCATTCATTCATTCATTCATTCATTCATTCATTCATTCATTCATTCATTCATTCATTATTTCGTTCGTTCGTTCGTTCATTCATTCATTCATTCATTCATTCATTCATTCATTCATTCATTCATTCATTCATTCATTCATTCATTCATTCATTCATTCATTCATTCATTCATTCATTCATTCATCCGTTCATTCATTTATTCATTCATTCATTCATTCATTCATTCATTCATTCATTCATTCATTCATTCATTTATCATTCATTCATTCATTCATTCATTCATTCATTCAATTTTTTTATGAATGATACAGCCAATAGAAGAGAATACAATGTGTTTTTCTCTAAAATATAATGTATTTATATATTAACATAGCCAATGCAATACCAGTGCAGATCAGTTATCCAAAAAGCCAGGGTGTATAGCGTAGTAGTTGTGGTCATGCAGTGCTCCAAAGTGCTTCAAATGTTTGGATTGTGCAGTGCTGCCTATTTGTATATCCACTATAAAAATCATTAGAATGGTGTAGGACATAATCTCGACTTCGGGCTTCCTTCGGTCGAATAATTACAGTAAATTGCACTTAGAAAATTTAAATCACTCACTCACTCACTCACTCACTCACTCACTCACTCACTCACTCACTCACTCACTCACTCACTCACTCACTCACTCACTCACTCACTCACTCACTCACTCACTCACTCACTCACTCACTCACTCACTCACTCACTCACTCACTCACTCACTCAAATGAAAAGAAACATCACTATCGGACCGATAATTTGGTAACTAGCAAAGTAATCAAGTGTTTTGTTTGTGTTCCGATCACAAGCGGTGAGTGGTATATCAGGCGACTATCGTGATTAATGATTAAAACACGATTGCATAAGGGCTGCTATAAATTGCTCCCAAAGTCTAGGATAAATATAGTTACGATGAGTTTTCACTTCTTACTCTTTACATCACTGTATATATAATCACAACACGGCAATGTTTACCAAGGCCTGTATTGGTCACTGACTAAACTTTAGGCTGTGGTTTTCACAGTGTTACGTGGTTATCTGATCATTGCGTATACACTAGTTCGTAAACAACAGGGCTGGAGCTCGATATATCGACGGATAATTATAACGGTAGGCTTAAATAATGTTATGTTCCTTGTTAATAAATACAAACGTTCATTTTTCGTGTGGTTACGAAGTTCACAGTTCAAAATAACCATAGGCCTAACCAAGAAATATATAAGTCTTATATATTCCTTGGCCTAACTAGGCATATGCTATATGGAGAGTGCTATATTTTGGCTTCCGGCCAGAGTTTATCGACATCCATTCAAAACGTATGTAATAACTAGATATCATTTCAGTAAAAAGGTTAAATTTAGGTCTACACTATGCAACATAATGAGTCCTTGGTCAACAGACCCATATTTATTGTAGTCATGCATGGTGCATGGTTTATCTGTGCTAAGATCTTACTAACCAAATATTGTTTGTTGTAAGCCTAATTTTCCAATGCAAAACTGTATCCTTATATTATAGTGTTGTGAATTGGTGACTTATAGTTGTCGCTTACATTTAGCTAAACACTCACATTAGTATGAGGTTTGACTCTCGGACTGGGCAGTACCAACACTGTCAAAATAATCTGATGTCGTTACAGATCACCGAAGAGAGGTGTAACAGTGTATGTGTTGATACTATTTTTTTTAAATTCGTCATATTCAACAGACAATCGTTTACTGGAAATTGCAGTCACTAGCTCTGAAAATGAACACTAAATGTAATGAAGCAACTATGTTCGCTATAACGATAGGACATTAAATGTTTTTATTTGACATCAATAATTGATAAAATAACATAATTTGTGAAAATAATGTGAAGTGCTTAAATATGAGAACTGAAGATGGCTATCTCTGGAACTAGACTTAATATTGTTTTAATATCTTTTGTAGATTGATGAAATTTGTCTCTAAGCCAAAATGGATGAATCAGTTTGCGTTGCAGCGATTGATTTTGGTACAACATTTAGTGGGTATGCGTTTGCGTTTTCTGGGTCGGAAAAAATATTTTTAAACACCAACTGGTCAGCCGGTGGCACAGCCGAGTACTACAAAACACCCACTTCTGTGTTGACTGAAATAAAAGGAGAAAGTCACACTTTTATAAAATTTGGTTTTGAAGCTCATGACACGTATTCAAAAGAAGTCAAGAAAAGAAAATCACTGTGTTTATTCGAGGAGTTTAAAATGGAGCTGCATCAAAGTGATAAGGTAGGCCTATTTGAATTGTTTAGTTATCACATAACAGAGAAATGAACGGAATCATATTATAAAAAAAAAATTCCCAAATGTAAGCCTGTGTGTACAATATTGTCGTATTGTTATCAGCTATATAGGCCTACATATGAAAATTGCAATTTTGAATGGATAATAATCTGCAGAACGAGGTGCTAATATCTGAAAAATATATGAACAAATAGCTATACAATTGTGCTTCGTTTTAGCTGGGTGTTATTCGTGATAAAACTGGAAAGATTAAAGCTTCTGCTGAGGAGATTTTTATGATGGCATTACGCTACATTAAAGATCATGTCATGGAACATTTTACAAACCAAGGACGGTATGGATGATTATTTTAACTGCTATAGCAAATTAGTGTTGGTTTGTAAATATGATTGCTACCAACATAGATCTATGCATGTTTTGTAGTTGATAGTTGTCATTGTCAAATGCTGTCAATTTGTGTGACAATAAAAACTAGCTTGCTTCAAGTAATTATTGAAAATGGCATATGTAAGAGGATTGAGCGGGGAGGGGCACAATCTTATAGAAATTTATCCAAACGGGACACTCCTCTCAGTTTAAAGTTGCATTCTCAGAAGACATTTACACTTTTCAGCCCTGCGTCATTAATGAATCAAATTGCATGGGTGCTGACGGTGCCTGCAATTTGGGACGACAAAGCCAAGATATTCATGAGACGGGTAGCTTTCAAGGTATTCACATACTTTATGATTTCAATATCAGCTGTACTAAGCAAGTATCTTTCCTTCTTAAAATGCAGCAATTCTACAAATAGCCAAACAAAAGGGGAAAGCTAAGATTGAAAAGCTAGTTTCCTGTGTGGAAATGAACTTATGTTTGGTTTAGTAAATGTGTTATTTTGGCTATGGATATGTCAATTATATGCCAACTTATTAATAGACTAGAATTGTGTAAGTTTTTTTTTCAATTTTGTGTTGCACGTTTACCAGTTAAAATAGAAATAAGGACGATATTTAATTTCAGACATACATGTCCAAAAAAATGCAAGAATAACTGACAAACGGGGTTTTCGGTACACAAGCTACGTTGCCACAGAAACCCGAAATATAAAAGACTTTAGCATATCTAGTCTATGTTACATGTTCACATATCATGGTCATATTAAGGAGCCAAAATAATAAAATATGATTTTTGATGATTTTTTTGTGTGGTAGAGTCGCTTTAAACTTAAAACCTTGTTTATTACAAAACTAAGGCTGGCTTGATTGAAAAACTGACATCAGAGAGATTGTGTATTGCTCTTGAACCTGAAGCGGCGTCACTCTACTGTCGAAAATTAGACATAGCTAACTACGAAGGACAAGCTGCCAAAGACAAATTAAACATGCCGACCGGAACATTATATCTGGTACTAGATGCAGGAGGTAAGGAAACGATATTTTCGATAAAAAGAAGTTGATAGTTTGGTAAATATAAATTGAAAAAAGATTGTTACCTCTGAGCTGTTGTTTTTGTGCATGCATGCTCGTACGTGATTTATATTTTATCAGTCCACAAATAAATATCCACTGAGGTTACAAATGGCAGTGTTCTCTTGTCACATGATAGTGAGTGGGATTGCGCAGTTAACCCTTTGACTTCCAGGCCGGGGTGCATGCCAGGATCCAGATATACTGGTTTAGGAGTTCTATTTTTCGTCATTTGAAGCTGGAATTGCTAACGCAATTTCCAGCTTCAAATGACGAAAAATACATACATGTAGTATATATTTGACGAAAAATTTGTGTCATTTTATGGTTACGTTCATTGACGAATGACGACGGAAATTTCCGTCATGTATGGTAGTGAAAAGGTTAAAAACATTCTCCTGAAACCTACAGGCTGGTTCTATTAACGTGTACTGCATATAAACTTTTGCAACATATTCATGAACATCTAAAAAAACACAAAATTCAAGCAGAATAACAATATGGCTTCAGACAGAAAAGATCCTATGATCCAGCACCTAATTGTAACAAATTACTTTTTCAATTTGTGGGATGAAAAAAATCCAAGTAGACATATGGTCTTGGAATGTTCTAAGGCGTTTGACATTGTGCCTCATGCTTTCAAAATTAGCATACTATAGCATTGATGGCAAAATTATTAAGTATATCTCTCTTTCTTAAGCCGACGGTTTCTAATCGGAGTCTGTTGCCCTGGAGTGACTCTGAGACCTACCGTACTCAGGCCCTTGCTGTTTTTCCTCCACATCGATGACCTACCATTGCATGTTTTCGGGTGACTGCCTTATTTAAAGACCGATTAAAACTGTCTTAGATCAAATTTTACTTCAAAAGGACTTGGGTGCGCTTGTAAAGTTGGGAAAGGATTGCGGAATGAAATTTATTGCAAAAAATGTAATAGCATAAGGATAAGCTGAGGGACAAATAACCTGAGGTGTTTTCACCATCCACGAGGAGAGATGTTGAATGAAGTGGTCTGACCATATGAGTGTAGTTCTTCTTTGATACTAAATAATTTATCAATAATTGTTATGTTATGTAAATACATTGAGGTTTTAGCCTTTTTTTCATTTCGCTCCAAAGGACACACAATTTCTGTCTCTTGCTACTATGACATGCACCATTAGTTATCCGGGGGGGGGGGGGGGCAAGAAAAAATATATAAAAAGTTTGCCGCCACAAAAGCCGTAACAAAAGTTTCATGAAAATGTGGGCAGAAAAAGTTTGTTGGTGGAATTGGTGAAAAAAATGTTGACAGAATCTGATATTTCCGTTCTTCAACGAAACATAAAAAAAAGTTTTCTGAAGTTCACCGCCCGATATCTATGACGAGCCACTAATCACTATGTCTGGGCTCTGAATCTAAATAATAATTAGCATAAGTCCAGTACAATGAACTGGTTGTTGTAGCAGTCGGTAGATCATTCTATTCCCTGATTGCTCTTGGGGAAAAGAAATGTTATTTGTGCTTATTTGCAGCTACGCACCGCTCATGGTGACGACGCGGCACAGAAGAGGCATATCGTCAATCGTTTCACCGACAGCTTCAAACTGATTAAATTTATCACCGTTGTTGTTTCAGGAGGAACGGTTGACATAACAGTCCATGAAGTGTTGAGGAATGGTTTTGTGAGAGAAATACTCGAGCCAACTGGAGGTCCTTGGGGAGGAGCAAACGTGAACAAGGCATTCTGGAAATTACTGGAAAATTCATTTTATATGGGGACTGACTTTTTTGGGCGACTTAAAAAAGATGCACCACACATATGGTGGGACGTACACAAGCAATTCGAACACAAAAAAGTGACTTCTAATCCCCACGATAGAAATAATTTAAACATTTTCATGCCCCCTGTGCCTTTAGTGGCGTTGTATCAAAAGGTGACTAAGAAGGATATGACAGAATCCATAGAAGAAAAACACTCAATGGATGTATTTATTGATGAAGACGACTACACAGTCAGTATTTCCGCTAATGCAATGAAAACGTTATTCTCCGATACAGTTGACAAAATCGAACAACATGTGCAAGAGCTTTTGCAAAAAGCAGAATTGAAAAGGATTTCGTATTTATTGATGGTTGGTGGATTTAGTAAATCTCTCTACCTTAGTGAGCGAATTAAAAATTCATTTGGGGCACGTTTGAAAATTTTTGTACCACAAGATTCTGCTCTCGCCATTATGAAGGGAGCTGTTCTTTTTGGCAGAAACAAAAATCGTATCCGGGATAGAAAGGCGCGAAAAACATATGGAGTTTCCACAATGATAGACTATAATAGATCAGAACATCGTCCAAATAAGAAGATTATAATAGAAGGAAATGCAAAATGTAAAGATATATTTAAAATATATGTAAGAAAAGGAGATAGCATAACTAGGGATCAAGAGGTTATTGAGTGCTTTGCCCCGAAGAAATCTGATTCTACATCCATCAGCTTCAGCTTGCTCTCCATTAACTCCTCTCAAGTGATGTATACTGATGACCCGGGTGTTGAGGAAATAGGCTACATTGAAATGCCGCTATCTGACACGTCACGCGGGAAGAAACGACAGGCTGAGGTTAAAATGAAATTTGGTGACACTGAAATAAAAGTCACGGCCAAAGAAAAAGTTTTCTCCGAAGACAACAAGACTATGGTGTGCAAAGAAAGAAATCTGGTGATCTGTAATCCCGGGGATGCTTGGTATTCAACAGTTTTTCAGACTAAGGAACAATTATGAGAAACACTATACATTTAATTATGCTAGCATGAACACAAGAGGTCGGTTGTGTGATGGCTGTCAGTTTCAGGAGTGATAATTGTATATGATTCTGATCTAACCGAGTCGTGAATAAGTGTCTGGCAAGACAGGGCTTAACCAATGTGATCTGGACAAACATAATAATTACGTAGTTTTTGTCTAAATTAACCTATTGAGCGCAGGCACGAAGACAATTAATGACAGGCCCATACAGGACAAACATGTGTTGTTCTATTCTCTATGGACGGGCATCTCTCACAGACGAGGACGACATAATATCCACTAAAACATGTAAATAACGGTCAATAAAGGGGAAATGCAATGGATTTAAATAGTATACTGTGGTAGAAATTAAAGCAGCAGTTGATTTTTAATAGATCTTAGGCGTAAGTTATCGACCTATTGGAGAGATACAAATGCTTCAACTATTACTACACAACTCATAATTTGGCCTATATCGGATCACATTTCGAGAGTTACAAGATAATTCTGTAAACAATTTGTATATGTACAGCATGCACTTTTTATACGGTGGTATTCGCTTGTTATGCATCATGTGTATAGCGTGTTAAAAGAAAAAGTATATATTATTGTAAAAATATGAAATAAACAACAACGTGATGTAACAGGGTGCAAGTAATGTAACCTGGTGCCCGCCTCACGGTTCACACCTTACTCGTTGGCTGACTGCTATATTTCCCTACTCCACACTCAAATGAACATTGTTTGCATCGTGCCTATCATATGGTGGCCAAACCGCAAGTAGTGTTGCACTACCTCTATTTTTTCATTAATTTGAAGCTGGCATTGCTGGTCCGCCATTTCCAGCTTCAAATGAATAAACAATGCCCTTACGTTTAAAGGGACTGGCTCAGGCTAAAATCATAAAAAAAATCGGTGATTTTATTTTATATTAATATGACTATATGATGTAAAAATGTCCATATAGACTAGAACTGCAAAAGTTTTTTTTAATTTTTGTGCTGCGCATTTATTAGTTAGGCTAGATATAGCGACGAAATTCCCGTATTTCTTATTTTTGACATGGTTGTCCAAAATAAGAAATCAGGAATTTCGTCTCTATATCTAGCCTAACTGATAAAATGCGCAGCACAAAAATTAATTTTTTTTTGCAGTTCTACTCTATGGACATGTTTACACATATGGTCATATTAATAAGCCAAATAATCCATTGGCTGAGGGGGGTCCTGTGTGCATTTTTAGGTCCCCTAAGTTTCTATTCAAATTCGTTAAGGAGACCATCCCAGGAGTAAAAGAAACTTGGGTAGACATGTTGGATCATGGTAGCCACTCAGGAAAACGATTTTCAAAATGACCGCCAGAAGCCATTCTGAAAAACCTATATGTCAATATCTTGTGCACCAGTTGGCCAATTTTGATGATCACAATGTCCAGTAGGGGGGTTTTCAGGGTGCTGAATCGATTTTTAATATGACCTGAAGTAAGGATCATGCGAAATTAAAAAAGGCCGCCATTTTTACTTGAGCAAATTATATTTTTATTCATGCTGATTTATAATTGACCATGGGCCAGAATTGGTCACAATGCACCCCCACCACTCTCCATTTTGATCAGGAGCTTTCTAAGAATATTGTTAGCGATGTTACGAGGAATAACTTTGCGGCACGATATGGGTTTAGGCCACTTTTTTTAAATGGCCGCCATGAAAATCTAATTTGGGTAATATTTCCACTTCTAAATGAGGTAGAATCATAATTTTGGTGTCTACACCCATATTTTCAAGGTTGAAAAATCTAATAAAACCACTTAGAAAAATATTGGGTCATTCCTATATGGCGAACTCGGAAAAATTCAAGATGGCAACTGGTGAAAATCCTTTTATGACAAAATCTGAATGTTTATATTGAAAACAAAATTTGTTGACATGTTAAAATGCTACAGTGAAGAAGACAAGTATTGTTATAAAGGATAGCTTTGTGTCCCTCGTGATCTTGTAGTCCTATATTATGCAGTTATCGTCCAGAAATACATGACATTGATATCCTAAGTTGCAATTTACCCAATATATCGAGTTTTAATTGATATATAATCACAATTCCAGTGTATACACCTATGTCTTATGGGGTCAAAGAATTGCGTGAAATCACTTAGAACATACTAGAGCAATACCATGGGGCAAATTTGAAATATCGGGACATTTCTGTATGGCAAACTCGAAAAAAGCCCACATAACTATATTTTTCTTGACAAAATCACAATGTCTATACATTGTATATTGAAAACCAAATTATTTTGCTGAGATTGTATAAAAAAATATTATAGGACCTAGGACATGCATGGTTATTGAATATATTTTTTTTTTTTTTTCTGAACTTGTACATTGCGTGCAGTTACCAGCCTAAAATCCAGAAATGAGTATGACATCCTGGGCCTCGAGTTGCAATTAGAATAGAATCACAATTCTGGTGTCTACACCTATGTTTTCTGTGTTAATGATTCGAATGAAAAAAAACATACTGGAACATTATTATGGCGAATAAAATTCAAGTTGGCCACCGACGCAATGTTTTTTGTTATTGTATTGAAGACATCCACATGGTTAGAAAAAACTCGTTCGTGTATTGAACATGCATATGTTACTCCCTTATAGTCAGTTGGCCAGAGGTGGTCAAGTAGGGTTTCGTCACCACTTGAGCGTGCATACCTAAAACCTGTTTTAGTATGTCAAGGGGACCTCTGGGCATAACTAGCACCCGTTGTCGGCTTGCAGGTGTGTGCATGAGTTTTTGAGGGGCAAAATAAGATTTATTACGAAACCGCAAAAAAAATAATTCTATGAAAATAAATTAATTAATTACAATTAAACAAAATGTTTTAAAAATGACACAGAATGTATCAGATATATGCACAGTATATATCGGGTAGAATGTAGCTTATAATGAAATAAATCACATTTGTTAAGTTATTGGATCACAACGATAAAAAAATAGTAAACGGTGAACCGAATGCTTTCCCTATACAAGTAAAATCTTTGCAATTGATCAAGGATCAGCCTATTTTTAGAACCAGTTTTTTTAGGGTGATAGTTAAATGAAATATGCAGGATATTACTTTGTTGTGATATACCATATACCGTGAGGTCAAAATAATAATATTAAACTCGATAGTATATAACACATGACACCTGGTAGAATGCATATGTATGAAAAAACATGTAAAATAGATGCATAGAAATAAAGTGTGAGAGACCAGATAAGTATACATAATTATCATAAATATAGATACTGTGGCATCAGCTTTTAAAAGCAAATAGGCCTACATTTTCAAAGCTGATTGTGCTTAACAAACCAATAAAATATGATAAACTATTGACTCATAGTTTGTCACTTCAAGTATGAAACACGATACTGTGCTCTTGATATGTAACATACACAGAAATAACATATAAGAATGTTGGCAATTCAGTAAAATATCGAATTTCCATATTTGAATGAACCACATTATCCAAATAGCAATTAGGAACAACCCATCCGACGTCTAGCACAACTACACCGCGAATTAATACATTTGCTTGTAGTAGACATGGCTCTGGGTACAAAGTAGGCAGTAACTGACATCTCATTGGGATGGGCAGTGGTGGATTCAGCAATTGAGGCCAATTTGTTTACTATAATTTCTACTACACACTACAGCTGGCACAGTTATCCTCTTATGTGATTTGCAGGGTTCCAGGGCTATGCTCCTCCAGAAAAATGTCAAAATCTAAGGCTTGTAAATTGTGCTTTCTGGAGCTTATAAAAGCCCAAATTAGTATTTTTTGTTGTTTTGGGGATACTGAAGGGAGGGCGCATGATTCGATTGGGCTGATAATCATATTCTTCTGGAGATGATATACCATGAGAGCAATATGGGCACAGCACAGACTCTAATAAACTGTTTTGGGCAAGTCGTTCTTTGTTGCTTTTTATCATGGAAGTGAATTGAGTTCTACACCAGTTGATGATAAATGGATGGTACAGTTTGATCACAAATTGCTCCTCTTCTTTTAATTTAACTGTGCCATTTTCAACTCTTGAATAAATAGTATGGTTGATGATATTACTCATTTCAACAAAGTTAGCTGATGAAGATATGAACATATTTGCTGTGAGATGTCGGCTTCATCTTGCCTAATAAATAGTATATGAGTAAAATTAACAGATCTGTGCCACGATATGTCATGAATGTCTCATATGTCATATGTCATGATGATACATTATGACAGTAGATCTATTTGCATATATGGTACAGTACTATAGTGTACAGAAACTATATTATAGAACCATAAAGTTGCAATTTAATGTTAAAATATGGCATCACAATGTAGGCACATGACATTATAATGTCACTATATGATGGTATAATCTTGTCATCAACCTTGAAATTTCATGTTATGGCATGATAGTGTCGATGTATGATAAATATAGTAGGGCCTATCATAATATTGAATTATAATGACAATATATGGCAATAAAATGTCGGTATGCCGACATTTAAAAGTATAATGAAATCTTAATGTTTTTATACCCCAGTATGACACTCAAATGGTGGGATATTCCACATTATGCCATACAATGATGGGATGGAGCACTACAGTGTCAAGGTGTGTTACGTTAATAAAAGAATAACATAAAAGAATAATATTGCACTAGCTGTAGTGTAAAAATATTACATCCACATCATTGTATGTGCTGATAAATGCTATCAGTAGGCTTATACTGTCACAATTATTTTCAGAATACGGAGTTATAGTATTAAAATATTATATTAATTTCCTAGAACACGCTATTATAATGTATATATATGACATTAATTAGTTGATATATGACATTTTGTAACTGTATATGACAGTGTGAGTTCTGGTGATGAAATTATGTGTGGAGATATTGTATACAACATCAGTATATAATGTCAGAATATGGCTTTATACAGTGTGAATATAGCAATATAATTGACAATACAGTAGTGAGTAGAACCCACCCTTAGGAGCAGCCAACCTCCTATGCGAGGCCACTTGGTCATTCCCAGAAATGGCATTTTGTATACAAATGAACCTCCTATTTGCAGCCACCTATATTAAAAGGCCACTTTAACTGTGTCGCAAGGGTGGCGTGATCAAGATCTGCTGAAGGCAGGTCGAAACGTTACAAAATTGTGATCGTTTCACACTAAGTTCCAAAGTTAGTAATTTATCCACAGATGTTCTATATCAGGCCTGCTATAGTGTGGAAATATGGTATTGTAATATCAGAATAAGATGTCATGTAAATATCAAAATGTCACTTTAATGTGACGATATGGCATCATAGATTATGTTGACACACACATATATATATATATATATATATATATATATATAACCCTTATGGCTTTATTATGGCATATAAGATGATACCAAGGTCATTTAAGAGTTATTTCAAGGTCGAGGTCAAATAAACTTATTCTTCTTGGGTGGCTACCAAGGCTTCGCATTGTTACGAACTTGGACAAAAAAATGATTTTGAACTGGAAGAAAGTTCCTTCAAAAACATGTTCAGGTATTGATTATTAGATTATTCTAATCATTTTAAGAGGTTTTTGGGCTGAGTTGGTGATTTCGAAGACGATGTATAGTCTAAATAAAAAGATGTTTATTCTCAAAATCTTAGGGACAAAAACGCGCTGGATTATACGCATATTCGTCATATTTTCAAATTAAAGAGCTTGAATGGTATGTTTAAATACAATATTAAAATGTTTTTTTACTACTCCACTATTGATCCATGATAAAAAATATTGTCTTTAAGTATATTAAATGCTAAAGCTATATCACCTCCACATTATTTTCTATTTTTAATTAGGTTTTTTTGTCTATAATAATGTTGATTGACTGGTAAAATTGACAATGTTATGGTGAATTTGGCGGCCATTTTGAGCATACTCTGTAGCTCTAGATAAAATAATATTGTCCTAAAGTATATTAGAGTGAAGTAATATTACATACAGATTGTTTTTTATTTTTAATTGAGTGTTTTTTGTTCATAATAATGTTGATTGACTGGTAAAATTGACAATTTAAGGGTGAATTTGGCGGCCATTTTGAAAATACTCTGTAGCTCTAGTGCACACACATGAAAGCCGACAACTGGTCGGGGTTTTATTATAAGAGGTCTGAGAATACATCTAGCAAGGTTTTAGGTATGCACAGAAAAGTCGACACGAAAACCTTAAATAAGCTCTTTTCTGATTCCTGGCCAACTGACTATTACCAACCTTACCAATCATAAAATTTGAGTCGTGATACCCAATGTTCACTATCTAATGTGGGCATTACCGCGAGTTTTAATTGACATATAGAATCATATTTGAGCTGACCACATTACACCTTAGTATCCGGGTCACCGGGAAAATGAAACCACTAATTTACATAATGGGATTTTACTTTAATGCTCAACTACAACAAATGTGGAGCAAACTCTCTGTTGAACTAGATGGTGTATATGACCATACGCAAATTGCGAGCCCTGCTGAAGAAGGAACGCGAAGAACAACACGAATCAATAAGAAATACCGTATTTATTATAATAAAGGCCGGGGGGGGGGGGGCATCAAGTAGAATAGCTCCTAAGATTACATGGGAATGGGCCCTTATTAGAGTAGTGTTTCACATAGTCATATAGTGCACATGAACGCAGTATTTATTTAAAAAAATGCGCATAGTGCAACAGTGAACTCAAATCCGCATCTGTGAATGATGCACTTCTCTTAAATAATTCTGATGGCCCAACATCCCCTATTTTCCGCAAGTATTTGATTCTCATCTTTCACAATTTTTTTAAAGTATGCCTTCCTGTGTTGTTGTAGTGTGTAAACCCTTGCGATTGGAAAGTCTCGTGCTTATTGTGAGTATTGTGCTTTGAATTCTTTCGCCAGCTCACTCAGACTGATAAATTTAGGTTCTGTTGTCTGCTCTTTTGTGCTGGAGATTATTTTTGTTTTCATATGGTGTACATAGGTGCATATACATATGGTGCAACAGACAAAGGAATTATTTATAAGTAACTATTATGGATAATCAAATATCCATACTCTTTTTCTTGGGTAAATTTACAATAAATGATAACCTGTGGTACTGAATTTTTTTGTTACAGAGTAAGTAGCTGCAAAATATTTGATGTGTAGTAGCTCATAAAATATATCTTGTGAATATACACATATTCTATATAGCCAGAAGACACTGATCAGCTACATATCTTTTTTAGTTGATGGTCATATTGAACGATAAACAGGATTGCTAGGGGATTATGGCCCAAATCAAGTAAAAGCGTGACCGGCTGGACAAAAGTATGAAACTTTGCACAGTTACTCTTTAGACACTACTGAACAATTTCAGAAGGGTAGCCCAAAAATCGTAGTCAATTATCTTAGTGAAAATCATGTTTTACGTAACCATGGCAACACTAAAAACCTAAATCAGTAATATCTGTACTATCTGTGATTTCAGATAAGCTGAATAAATAAATCCCCTATTAAACTGATATTCACGACAATATACAACACCACCTTAAAAATAGCGGCAGTAAAACACATGGTTACCTCGAAATTTTCGGTTACCATAGCAACCAGGCGTACATAAATACAGAAAATTAATTGTACCTGTCTTTATTCTCCAAATTAACGGGTTATATCGTCACCCAACTTTATATAACACCCCCAGCCCTTCTTCAGAACATAATAGACAATCTCAGATAAGAGTGATAACATAAGCAAGTGAGGATATAAAGTAATGATCATGTTCCCATGGATACCTACGAGATATCCTCTGAGATAATCATATATCTTTTTTACAAAATATTTATTATAATATAAATATGTATAGATGTTTCAAATATTATTTGGTAAAACAAATAAACAATGTCTCGACTTTGAAAATTTTATGACGTCATCATTTTATGACGTCACACTGTGCTTATTACCGCTGAGTACTTAGTTTTTGAATGCCAGTAGCGCATGTTTTCTTTGATTTATCAGCCGTTTTTTTTTTTGAAATTTGTCAAGGGTTATTTTCTAACAAAAAGCCCACAAGCCTTGAACAATTTACTGTGTCATCGTTTATACTTAATTAAAAGAGTCTCGGTAAAACTGCATATTCCCAAGGATGTTTTTGTCCATATATTCTTGGTATATTCAAGGGCCTTTTTACCCCAAATTGTATATTGAAGGGTTTCATTTTGGTAAAAAATATGTTCCAAAGCGTGTTTTTGTTCAATACAGTACATGCACGGACAAGGGTTTGAGCAATCAGTCTGCCTGTTTTGGCATATTATCGACCCCCCCCCCCCCCGCCCCACCGCAGAATATTAGTGTGTACATGCATTCCGTACAACATGGATTTAAATTATTGTATCACATGTGCAGGAGGTGACCTATTTAAATGTCCCGCTGACAGCAAGGCAGCCGATGGAATCCATGTAGGCCTATACGCACATTCTCACAATAAAGATAATATTTTGACCTTTAAATTCGCTGACACAGACCACCAACCTCCAAGACACACCATTATTGTCCATATTTGCAAACTTGTGACGTGTTTCAAACGATCAATTAAGTTTCGCAGCATTCAGAAACCACCACAAAGGTTTATATTGAGCAGAATGTAAAGACGACGACAACGAATTCAAACAAATAATAATTATAAAGCTAGAGTTTTTGGTGTCCTTCATTGAAAGCGAAAGCGATTTTTAAAATCTATTTTTCATGGTATACACGATCGCCGGCCACTGCTTGAGCTGGGACTAGTAAAAAAGAATACTAAAACAAGATTAAATTGAGATTTTTCACGGTTTGATGGCATGAATAGCCTACTGTAGGCTTAGTCGTCTTCATTTCCTTAAATTGTCTGAATCTTTTTTTCAAATGTACAGCACAAGAATGCACAAACATCTTAAACCTGTTCAACAATATCACATCATAATTATGTTATTGATTTCCAATATTAAAGGAATCGCGATATCACGCCATACCAATTATAAGGAGCTTCCATTGCCTATTTAACCCGACCTAAATAAATATTCACATACTTACGAGAAGTGGAAAAATAATCGACAATCACTTGTAATATGAAATTTTAATTAGCTATGACTGTTTCATGACTCTGGAAAGGGGTATAATCATAATAATAATAATGGTAGTTATTATATAGCGCACATACAATACTCAATACTCCATCACCGTAGGGTGCTTGCTGTTTGGTATTATTCCACGAGCCAATAAGGCGTGAGTGTTTATTCATATGCCGACTTTGTCTCCCAGAGCGCTACGTTCATGTATCACGCTCAATAGACCTACAAAATATCAATAAAGGTTTTGAAAATGGCATCGAAAAAAAACTGCGGGGCGAAAACAAGCCGCTTCTGTTCCACATAAGGATTGACTCGGATTTGGATACACTATATAGCATGGGTCTTTTCCATGCATTTGAACAACAACCTATTGACTCATGTGTCCCTTTGTTTAATAAAAAAGCTGCAGCTGCGGCTATGATTAGACATGGGATGGACATACAGCATAACATAACAGAATATCTTAATCCTGGGTAACTGGCTGTCGTTGCTGTTGATTAGCCATTTTTTGCCGTTGTTAAATTCACCCAATGGCAGTGGCTAGAAATCTACGATGAAAACCTAATTATAGTGATATTCGGTGGTTTGCATTTGAATAAGGCTCTCTAGAAAACAAAAGGTGATTTTCTTGATCAGTCAGATTGAGCAGTAGCCCCGTGTTGCTCAAAGTGAATACGACATCCTAATTTTGGGACATCATCTTGCTGCGATTTTTATTCGAGCACGCCGCCGCCATGACTTTTGTACAGAAGTGCATTTAGGACATGAAGATGTGTTATAACGGATTACTGTTCCCCTATAACGGTCTAGTATTTCGCTATAATAGTCTAGTATTTCGCTATAACGGTCCAGTAGTTCGTTATAACGGTCAATTTTTCCGTACTAACGGTCTAATATTCCATTATAACGGTATATTATATCATTATAACGGTCTACTATTTCGTTATAACGGTATCCCAATCCGTAACAACGGTCTAGTATCTAACTATAGCGGTATACTTATCCGTTATAACGGTCTACTATCCCGTTATAACGATCCACTATTTTGCTATAATGGTCTACTGTTCCGTTATAACTGTATGTTGTTTCGTTAAAACGGTCTACCAATCCGTTATAATGATTTATTATTTTGCTATAACGGTCTACTAATCCGTTATAATGGTCTTTTATTTTGTTATAACAGTATACTAACCCGTTATAACGTCTACTAATTCGTTTTAATGGTCTAGTATTTTGTTACGTAGCGGCTCTTGACAGGACAATTCTGTCAATAAACAATAAATATTTCTTATTGACAGGATATAATTGGACCAATCACATATCTTCTTACAGTGTAAGCTAATTGTAGGCTAGCATTGCGTGAGCACACCTCAGAGCAAATATGGCGACAAACCATTTGCAGTCGCTCACTGCATGCACGTTTGTAGTGAAGGAATCTTTCAGAAAATAGGCTGAATTTCAAAAGAAGTACACGACAGAAATAACATACTGCTTACGGTACACTACGTAGCAAGCGTGTGGAGACGGTTAATATGAAAATACAAGATGTTTTAAAATGCTACCCGTCTGACCACGTGTGTGCGTGTGCCAGGTTCGCCTGCGTCCATCATCACATGGGAAACCCGGACCACGAAGCTCATATCACCAGATCAATCGTGAGTATATCAGTCTAATTCGCTATGTCAACAGTATCAGCATAATCACACTTATAATAGGCCTACTCATTTAGGCCTACATATTGGATGGGTGGGGCGAGGGTGTTCATCCTGTTAGCAGTGGGTTGTATAATATCTATTGACAGGTCATTCTGTCAGCAGTTGGTGATATAATACTTATAGACAGGTCAGTCTGCCAGCATTGGTTATTCTAATACTTATTGACAGGTCATTCTGTCAGCAGTGGGTGACCAAATAGTTATCGACAGGTCATTCTGCCAGCAGTGATTAGTCTAATACTTATTGACAGGTCATTCTGTCAGCAGTGGGTGGCTTAATACCTTTTGAAATGTAATTCTGTCAGCAGTGGGTAGTTAAATAGCTATTGACAGGTCATTCTGTCAGCAGAGAGTATTCTAATAATTATTGACAAGTCATTCTGTCAGCAGTGGGTGGTCTAATACTTATTGACAGGTCATTCTGTCAGCAGTGGATAGTTCAATACATATTAACAGGTCATTCTGTCAGCAGTGAGTAATTTAATACCTATTGCCAGGTCATTCTGTCAACAGTGTGTGATATAATACTTATTGACAGGTCATTCTGTCAGCAGTGGGTGGTCTAATATTTATTGACAGGTCATCCTGTCAGCAGTGGGTAGTTCAGTACTTATTGACAGGTCATTCTGTCAGTAGTGGGTGGTCTTATACTTATTGACAAGCCATGTTGTCAGCAATAGGTGGTTTAGTACTTATTGACAGGTCATCTTGTCAGCAGTGGATACTTCAATACTTATTAACAGGTCATTCTGTCAGCAGTGGGTAGTTCAATGCCTATTGACAGATAATTCTGTCAGCAGTGAGTGTTCTAATACTTAGTGACAGGTTATCTTGTTAGCAGTGGGTAGTTCAATACGAATTAACAGGTCATTCGGTCAGCAGTGGGTAGTTAAATACCTATTGACAGATCATTCTGTCAGCAGTGAGAGTTCTAATACTTATTGACAGGCCATTTTGTCAGCAGTGGGTAGTTCAATACTTATTGACAGGTCATTCTGTCAGCAGTGGGTGGCCTAATACTTATTGACAGGTCATTCTGTCAGCAGTAGGTGGTCTAATACGTATTGACAGGTCATCTTGTCAGCAGTGAGTAGCTTAATACCTATTGATAGGTCACTCTGTCAGTAGTGGGTGATATAATACTTATTTACAGGTCGTTCTGTCAACAGTGGGTGATCTAATATTTAGTGACAGGTCACCTTGTCAGCAGTGAGTAGTTCAATACTTATTGACAGGTCATTCTGTCAGCAGTGGGTGGTCTAATACTTATTGACAGGCGATTCTGTAAGCAGTAGGTGGTCTAATACTTATTGACAGGTCATCTTGTCAGCAGTGTTTGGTCTATCACAGGTCATTCTGTCAGCAGTGTATACTTCAACACTAATTGACAGGTAATCCTGTCAGCAGAGAATAGCTGAATACTTATTGAGATGTCATTCTGTCAGCAGTGGGTGGTCTAATTATTATTGACAGGTCATCCTGTCAGCAGGGGATAGCTCAATGCTTATTAACAGGTCATTCTGTCAGCAGTGGGTGGTCTACTACTTATTGACAGGTCATTCTGTCAGCAGTCGATAATTTATTACGTAAGTCAGCATGAATTTGAAATCACCAGACAAGTAAAAAATAACGTTAGGCTATCCTGTACGTGTATATATTATTATAATATATAGTGTCACCAGATGGTGACAAATAAAAATGAAGACCGATTTGAAGTCTACAGTTTTGTGGTATCGGAGGGGATGACGCCATGGCTACCGCGTTTTTTTATACTGACATCAAAACTGTTTTGAGCAACACAAATGATTGCGTTACCGCACAGGTACCGCGGAACTCCGTTTTACCGCTAAAATTTTGCTCACTGAAGAGGGGGGCCCTACACTACTACAGACCGAATCCGTGGTGTCAGGTTCTTGCATGGTTCCTATTTAGCAATAGCTTGACGATGGGCCCTGTCATCGTTAGCAAGTAAAGAACTGATTTACATCTGATATAAACATTATTCGATCTCACTCGTACAGTTTACAACATACCAGCACATATCTAAGCTCATTCACTTCCTAGTAAATAATTAAACACTTACCTCTGTAGTTGAGTGTCGTTGCAAGTTTAATAGACAGTTCTGAACCATTTTCTACAAATTTTACAGAAGCTAACTCTCCATATCCTCCATGCATTGTTACAAAATCCCGGACCTGTCTTGGTAATGTTTTTAAATGATATGACCTCACATAAATTGCAACAGAAACTATCTCAATTGTTTTATTGTCACCAAAGTTCCCTGTATAACATATCAAATGTCCTAAATGAGTAGAGTGGTGGAAAGTATTGAAATCGATGATGACATTTCCCCAAATTGTATACCATGGTAAAAATATCATGTATGTATGTATGTATGCGTGTATTCTTATATGATGCCCAGAAAAATTACTCAGAACTGTTCACAATCTACCCGAAACTTTGACTTTATACATCTAGTGCTGCAGCTGACCCGCCAAAAAGACGTTATTTAATGAGCAACCTTCGATGAATAAACATCATTAGTTATCATCTACCAATGTAAAGCTTAAAATCTCAAGATTATGGCTAGGGGGATAACAAGAACGAAATTTTGAACAAATCTGGCAAATTAACCATTTGTGAACCAACATCACATATTTAGTTCATATTTATTTTATGTTATCGTCATCGATATATACTTGAAATAATATGCAGCAAACCATCCATCAGCACCAAACACATATATTTAACCGACCATTACTTAAAAAAAAAATATGAATTTATTATTTCAAGCACCGTTTCACTGCTAGAAAACACGCAAAAACAAATTATTGTCATTAAAATTGTGAAAATGTTTTCTCCATAAAGATATCAATCAATAATATGCAGTAAATAATTATTAATTAACATAAAGTAATGTTTCTACATCTCTTTGACAACATTTGTTTGTGAACATACGTTCATAGACAGACAATTTGATACCCAAAGTAGGCCTGTTGAAAATCAGTGTGTAGTGTCTGAAAATAGGAATGCTCAAATACTCATAGATTTATTTGAATATGATGCGAAATAAATTACTAATAAAAACATTATATATTTTCACTGTGTCATGTGTGTCGGAGAAGAATTAAATTAAAAAATAAATTTGCACACCCTTTGCGCACTAAAAACTATAATATTTTTTGAGGAGCAAACAAACTTCAAATTTAGATATGGTGCTTCAGCAGACCCACCAAAAAGGCGTTATTTAGAGGGCAACCTTCCATGAAAAGACAACAGTTGTTATCATATACCGTTGGAAAGCATGAAATTTCAAGATTATGGCCAGAGGGGATAGCAATAAAGAAATTTTGGACGAATTTGGCAAATTAACCCTGTGTGAACCAGCATCACATATTTCGTTAAGATTTATTTTCTGCTGTGGTCATTGATATATACCTGAAATAATATGCAACAAACCGTCACTCAGCACCTAGCACATATACTTAACCTACTATGACTAAAATATATATATATACATGATTTGATTATTTGAAGCACCTTTTTACTGCCAGAAAACACGCAAAAAATGTGATGTCCTTAAAATTGTAAAAATGTTGTCCTCATAAATATATCAATCAATAGCATGCAGTAAATAATTATTGATTACCAAAATTAATGTTTTTACATCCCTTTGACAACGTTTGGTTGTGAACATATGTTGATAGACAGACATTTTGATACCCAAAGTGGGCCTATTAAAAAAGAGTCTGTGGTGTCTGAAAGCAGAAATACTCGAAGCCCTATAGATTTATCTGAATATGTTGCGAAATATATTACTAAAAAGCAAAAACTTAATAGGGCCTATATTTTCAATGTTGCATGTGTGTCGGAAAATAATACAATTATACAATAAATTGACACACCCTTTGTGCACTGGATTTTTTTATATTTTATTAAGAACAAATAAACTTCGAATTTAGATATATAGTTGAAATAATTATGCATAACTAAAACTGACCTATATCTGTTTAAATTTATCGATAGTCTAAGTTAGCAATGCTGGTATTAATTAATTAATTAATTAACTAACCCTTTCAGGTATGATCATAATGATAAGTACCGTACTAAAAATGAAATATATTAAAATGACGAGCCACACAGTTGCTGTAAAATCATCGTTCTCACGTCAGACAATGAATATCTGATGGTCAGAGGCACAGCAGACGGAATATATATAAAATATAAATTAATTTACCCTTGTGTTGCTCGTGCCGTATACAATTACCTAATGTGCTGTCGTGACTGTATATAATTAACCCTTGTGCTGCTAGGACCGTATACAATTGACCATTGACCATAAAACCGCAATTAATTTAACCCTTCCGTTGTTAGGACCGTATATAAATAACCCTTGCGCTGCTATCAATCAATCAATCAATAAAACTTCTATAGCGCCTATATCCTCAGCGGACCGAGCTCAGAGGCGCACAAATCCTTAGCGTGATCATGTGTCATAATCGAGGCCAAAGCAGGTTCGTCAACAGGTGGCCGGGCTGCTGAGGGATTAGGGTGGAAAAGCCAGGTCAAATGGGTGAGATTCAAGTAATTTCCGGAATGTTAAGATTGTTTTGGCCTTACGTATTGGCACGGGCAAGGCGTTCCATAAGGCTGGACCAGATATAGAGAAAGCTCTTGACCCAGTCTTAGTCTTTATACGTGGAACAACAAATCTATTAGAATTAGTGGAGCGTAGATATTTTGAGCATTTCGGCCGAACAAGTAAATCAGCCAGATATGCAGGTTGGTTTTCTTTCAGGGCTCGGAAAGTTATTGCACATATTTTAAAATGAATGCGAAACGTGATAGGAAGCCAATGTAATCGTTTTAGAATTTGAACGGAACGACTAAATCGTGGGGCCACTCTTGCAAAGCAGTTTTGAACGCGTTTGAATCTAGCGATATTCTTTTCTGGCATATTGTGAAAAAGTGAGTTACAATAATCTAACTTACTACTGACGAGTGCCACTGCAATTTGCTGGGCAAAATCTAAGGGCAGATTTTTTCGAATTCGACGCAGGTCACGGATATGATAGAAGCATGCCCTACATGTTTGGGATATGTGTTTTCGGAAATTCAGGCTACTGTCGAATAGTACACCAAGATTAGCTGATGTAGATAGATTTGTGTCTTGACCTAGAAGTAAGCATGGGAAATTATTCAAGAATTTTTCTCGTTGAAGTTTGGTCCCGATAAGAAGAAATTCTGTCTTGCTAGGATTAGGCTTCAGCTTAGATCCTGTCATCCAGGCCGACACACCCATTAAACAATGTTGCAACTTCTCAAGAGATTCTTTCGCGTTTGAAACTGATAGAGACATGTAAATTTGAGTATCATCGGCATAAAGATGGTGGTTTATGTCAAAACTAGAGATAATAGCGCTGAGTGATGTAGTGTATAAAGTAAAAAGCACTGGTCCTAGCACAGAGCCCGGTAGAACTCCATATGAGAGTGTGACTTTATCTGAAAAAGTGTCTTTAATTTTTACGGACTAGTGCCTATTTTGCAAATAAAAAGAAAACCAAATTTGAGCCTGGCCAGATATCCCATACCAATCAGAAAGTCTATCTGTTAATGTAGCATGGTCAATGGTGTCGAAAGCAGCCGACAAGTCAAACAAGGTTAGAGCCGTAACTTCACCTTTGTCCATACTAATAATGATATCGTTATGTACTTTCAGTAGAGCCGATTCTGTAGAATGATGTTTCCTGTAGGCCGATTGTAATGGATTAGATAGATGGTTATTTTTTATATGAGCTTGCATCCTATTGGCTACTATCTTATCTAAGATTTTGGAAATGAAACTTAAGTTGGATACAGACCTGTAATTTTCAGCTCGTTTTGACGCACGTTCAAAAACGTTGATTTTAGATCTAATTTCTGGTTTTTGCACTTGTGGAATATTCTGTACTTTATCTGGAAATTTGGAACGGATAGTTTCAATTTCATCCACAAAATGCCTAGAGAAATGATCACAAAGTGATTTTGCTGATGTGAATTCTGGCAGAGCAGGAGGTGGAATTCTATGCAGAATGTTATTTATTGAATTCCAAAGGCGACGGGGATTGTCCGAATTTTCTGCAATAACATCAGCTAAATATTTCGATTTAGCTTTTGTCATCATTCTATTACACAGATGACATTGATGTTTGTAACGAGAACGATCTAGATGTGTGCGAGATCTGCGCCATGTTCGTTCAAGATTGTGGCGAAGGGTTTTAGCCTTCATTATTTCCGGAGTCATTCATGGAGTTGTTGGTTTTCTAGTCTTTGTACTTACAGGAGCGTGTTTGTCTAAAATAGAGCTAAGAACAGAATCATACTGTTGACATAGTACCGAGAGATATTTCTCTGGTTTCTTTATTAGATCCAAACTGAGAATATCTGAATGAAACGATTCATAATCAATTTTGTTTATTTTTCGAAACTAATTTTTTTCTTTGTTCCATTTCGTCTTACAACTGTCAATTTCTGATATTACCGCAGGATGGTCCGAGATACCTGCTGCCTAAAAAACTGATTTGATAGAATTAGAAATGCGTTTGGTGATAAGCAGATCTAGCCAATGACCATGAACAAGAGTTTGAAAATTAACATGCTTCTTCAAATCGAAACATGTGAGGATTTCATTGAATTTGTTGGTGTTTCCATTTGAGTTATCTAGATGTAAGTTGAAAACTCCCAATATATACAGATTGTCATGCAGTAAAATTATGTTATCCAGTAGATCTTGAAATTCATCAAAAAACTGACATGTACCGTTTTGAAGCCTATACAGGCAGACAACGAAAACACTGAACGAATTGTTTCCGATACGTGCAGAGATCGCTTCGAACGTTTTAAACGATGGCAGAAGATGAATGTCAGTTTTTAATTGGTCAGACCCTAGTATGCCTACACCTCCTCCTGCCCGCTGATCTGCGCGAGGTTCGTGAAAAAACGAATAGCCAGGAGGTGAGATATCAGCTATCGTTGATTTCGTTTCATCATGTTTCAACCATGTTTCTGTCACTGCCACAATGTCCAGATTTCTAGATGTTACATATTCGGAGAAGGGGGCAGTCTTAGGTTTGATAGATCGAACATTCATTGTTGCAATTTTGATTCTTTCATTTGAGCCGGAGTGACCCAGATTTAAGCTGACATCTCCTGCCAGTAGAAGTAAGATAGCCAATTTAAAAGATGGTCGAGAAGGTGGTAGTGGAAGTAATTTCCGATTGAAACATACATTTAAAAGAGGTAATTTTGCTTTCACCAAATTAGAAAACGTGATGTTTGTTAATGATGAAGGTTGGTGACAATTTGTTTCAAATATGGTTGGGCCACAGGAGGCCACTTCATCGTCCTTATGTATAAATGACATTGCTGTTATGAAAAGAGTGAATATGAAGAAAAAACATGGTTTGAGAGATGGGTCGATGTTTAAAAAATGTGTTAATTGACTGTCTGTATAAATCGTATGTCATGGAATTATTACGAAATAATAAAAACAAATGAAAAACTAATAATTTTTCATGACCAAATAAAAGTGGATATGTTTTCAGTGCAATCATGTGTTTAGTTACTGGTCAGCAGTTTCGTTATTCACACAACCTCCCTCACACTTGCATAATTATGTAGGTGCACCGTAAACCCGACTAACTAGCATCAGCTAGTTTCGTCCTGAATGACAACCACCTGTTCCCAAAACATTCCCATCCCAAATTGGAAAAGTCTGGTACCACCTTATGGCATGATTGCCTGCTTCCATATATAGGAAGCATGTAGGAATGCTCTTTTGATGTGCTCAAACAGAGCTGCATGTGTAAGGTATGTCCTCAATGGAGCGTGAGGTCTATGTGCTGCTGTCGTGCTTACAACTCTTACTATACATATAACATGTAAAAGCACACAGAAACAAATCGCTTCATGTTGACAGACTCTGACTTGAGAGACCTAGGTTTGTCCAGAGTGCAATTGAATTTGGTCATTTAATGTATCTGAAAATCTAACATGGCACATGTTCTGTTGGACAGCACAGAGTCATATGGAGTTATCTTTTTTTTTTGCACAGACAGTTTTGCTAATCTCTCTTTGGGATTGGTGTACTCCCAGCTGGAGCAATTATGGGCGGGGGGGGGGGGGTTGGGGGGGGGGGGGTGGGGGCTGATGAAGTGGTTATAAAGCGGTCTGCTTGAAAAGTCGGGAGATCGCGGATTCGTCCCCCACTCTGGCATTCAGTTTTCAGAGAAACAAAACTTTCTTTCCCACTCACTCGTAAGTATTGTGTGGAGTACTGGATCCTCCATGACTGAGAGGTAACGTGCTCGGCCTCAGACCGCCAGGGCTCGAATTTCTAATACTATGTCTGGAGGGCAGTGTGATCTTATTCATCTCATCGTTCGCAGAGGGGTGATTTGGCTCTTCAGATAGGGCACTAGATGCATATGTATGCAATCATTAAATGATTGCTGCACGACCTGAACGTACAATGTGAATTAAAGCAGCCACATCGAGGACATGGACTGAGCATGAGCACATCACGCTCAGCAAGGAATGGTGACAGAAAAATCTGACATATTTCCATTATTTCGGGACTGGAGAAACATAAACATAAGAAGTGAAGCATTTCGCATCATTATTCCTATATTCTTGGAATTGTGCTTTGTAGATTATTTCATGCACACGCTATTCATGCAGATCACATCCAATCTCTTTGACTGTAACTTCATGCTCCCATTACATCACCAGTGTTAATTACTACATGAACAGCATCAAATAATGGTCTTGCATGATCTATGAGTACTCTCATGAAACTTGCGACGTCAATGACAAAGTGTCGTTCTAGAGCTTATGGAGATTCTTTGTGCTGTTGCGATGAGTTGCGATGAGTTGCGATGAGTTGCGATGGTTTTGTACACGTTCAATGTCAGAAAATCAGGTGCAGCTAGCATATACAATGCAATAGAATCAGTATTGTCATACAGATCTGATAAGCAACCACCACCAGCTTGTACTACCGATTGCTGTGTTCATGAGACTGATCCATCAAATAAAATATATAAATAGACCGTTGAACAATGAAAATATCAGAATGTACAGAAAACCACATCACTAAGTCATTTACATGGTTCGGTAACCATCTTGAAAAAATGGTGTTGTCAAACGCTAATGACCAGCGACTCTCAGAGAGTGCACAAACGACAAGTGAGAATTTCCACCACGATAATAAGTGAACAGTACCTACACATACGTCCTTCCCTCGATTGTTTGTCAAATCATTCTTCAAATACGTCTGCATTACCCTGTGATTATAGGTATGCTCCTTGCTGAAGGAGATAGAGGGCCACCAATGAAACTTGATGATCATACCGAGTGCGCTTACTATGATGGTCATCCAGCGTTGATACAGCTCTGCCAGTATGGTTGGCCATCACCCTCATAAGTAAATAAACCTTCCGAGGATAATTAAAAACCTTCCGCGGATAATTAAAAACCTTCCGCGGACAATTAAAAACCGTCCGCGGAGAATTATAACCCTCCACGGATAACTAAAAACCTTCCGCGGAGAATTATAACCTTCCGCGGATAATTAAAAACCTTCCGCGGAGAATTAAAAACCTTCCGCGGAGAATTAAAAATCAATTCTTCGCGGAACATTTTATTTATCCGCGGAAGGTTATAATTGTTTGCGGAAGGTTTTTAATTGTCTGCGGAAGGTTTTTAATTATCCGCGGAAGGTTTTTAATGATCCCCGGAAGGTATATTTACTCATGAGGGTGATGGCCAACCATATGCCAGAGGTGAACACCCCAGCCACAGAAATCACCCACTTCCCATCCAGAGCCACAGATAAAATGAGCTTTATCTTCAATATGAAGTCCGCCTATCAAAATTACGTACTTAACGTCACCAGGGATTGAAGGAAATGGCAGGAAAGGATTTGTCAGGACAGAGAGGTAAAATGTTAATTTCTGCTCGAGGTTTGAGCTTTATTCTTTCATCCGAGAATGATAACCTGACCAGGTCGTCATAATCTCCTCTTTATTTAGAGTTTAAAAACGTGCTTTATGCAAACTGTTTTTCTTTTTTCAGACCAGATGTCCTATAATATGTAGGCCTTGCCACATTACCATCCTCATTTTTTTGCATAAACACATCCATGCGGCTGAGTTTAACAGGAGGGGTACAATGGCGGGGGGTATCATACGATACGCCGAGGCTAAGGAGGTGAATGTGCCAATAAGGACTGGTGTTTGAGATGAGTATTATTGTGTAATTCAATATATATGTAAGCCTACAGTGGTTCGGAAGTTTCAGGCTCTCTACTGTGGCGTATTTGGACAGTGGACTGAGAGGGAGAGCCATATTTATTTGTATTTTATATCATCACCTGACCAACAACACACGCTACTTCAGATCTCTGACCCATAACATTATCAAAATTATACAATTATTTAAAAACTACGGATTTATTCAGCTTTTTAAACATCGACCTATGAGAAAAACAGTAATATGCAAATTTTAAACGATTTTGACCTTGGTGTTGTTATTTAACTTTGATATTTCAACTTTTGATCGAAAATGACGTCATAATCGTCATCCTCGACCTCAAATACCCCAGAAAGAGGTATTACATGTGGTTCTCTGATGATTAGTTAAAAAGTTAGCATGAGTAATCCATTACAGTGGCGGCCATTTTGAAATTGCCCAATATCGCCGCTAGAGGAAAAAAATCACTTGTCTGTTGGCAGATTCTGAAATATTTAGGATTCTGAAATGTACGAATTTATTCAGCTTTTTAAACATCGACCAATGAGAAAAACAGTAATAGGCAAATTCTGAACGATTTTGACCTTGATGTTGTTATTTGACCTTGACATTTCACGTTTTGATAGAAACTGATGTCATTATCGTCATCTCCGACCTGAAATACCCTGGAAAAGAGGTATTACATGTGGTTTTGTGATGATTAGTTTAAAAGTTAGCATGCGTAAAGCATTGCAGTGGCGGCCATTTTGAAATTGCCCAATATGGCCGTAAAGGGAAAAGATCGCTTGTCTGTCGGCAGATTCTGAAATAGCCAGGTCATGTCAGCTTGTGACAACAATTTCAGACTTTTACAACGAAGTGAACGATTATTTGATTAAGCCCCCCTACTATATTGCTTGCTTAGGTGTGCATGTAATATATTATCTAGTGTAGGAGGGACACGGAAAGTACCATATATGTCATCTTACACCACTCTAATCTCTATCTATTATATATCGGAGGAACACGGAAAGTTCCCTCTGTGCTATCTTCTACCACTCTAACCTCTATCTATTGTAGGCGGAACATGGAAAATGCCCTTTATGCTATCTCAGACCACTCTAATCTCTACCTAATGTAGAAGTAGCATGAACAGTTCTCTTTATACAATTTTCCATCACTAATTTCTATCTAACAAGCATGGCTTTATATATGCCATTTTGCACTACTCTAACCGAAGTTGATGGAAACGAGTGATTGTGAATACAGAATATATTATGTTAGTAGTTTTAATAGATTTTTGGGATAATCGTATGATCATGTATGATTAATTTAAAACAGTGGCGTTTTAAACAGTGTCCAATGGACCCCCTTGATTTCAATAACCTAATATTGAATGTAACTTTGTTCAAATCTACCAAAAAATGCCGAGAAGATATGGCAAATAACAGCATTTCTGCCCTTAGCGAGCAAATAAGGCGGTTAAATTATTAGGCCTAGGCCCTTCAAAAAAACGTAGTTAGAATAATGTGAACCCATATTTCATACCCTAAGATGTCTTTCATTGTCTGCAGATACGGTCTAGTTTACGTACATTAGCCTCCTAACTATAAGTAGGCATAAGCTGTATTTTTAACAATTTATTTTAATTTGTTTTCGACGAAGAACACATTTTGTTAAAATAGTTTAGATGACGCGGAAATCATTTTAAGTAAGATATACTTTTTTGCAAATATCAAATTTATTTTCAGATATTTATATATGCGACATAGAATTTCAAATGTCTAAAAAAGTAGATCTAATACGAATAGAACGTTTGTTGCCGTTTTGTATACAAATGGTTGTTTACATTAATTTTGCTGTCTCTTATGTTCTTTATCCTATTTTATGTACCTTGTCTGATCACAATATCAATAACATCATAGCAACTTAAATACCAGCTCTAAATGCTGAAAAAATGTATCATGTACGTTTTCAAACAAATCAAAAGTAATATATGTTGGAATTTTGTACACAAAGGGTTAATTTATATTTTTTCATATACTTTATATGTAGGATACATAATTTCAATTGGGATTTTGTATAACTTTTTTGAGAATTAAATATTCTGTAGATTACGAAATTTGTTAAAATATAAACATTTATATTTTTGTGCTTTTGCAGGCAAAGGGTGGCTATATTTAAACTGGACTATCTAAAGACCAGACTCTCATAATATTGATGCTATCCAGTAGATAACATCATGGGTGAGGCGTAAAAATATTTCTATTGTGTCTAATAATTCAAAATCTAATTCAAGAGGCAAATAATGGGCCCAGTATGCTGTGCTGTGGTACACAAAGGGTCATTTGTTTTACTTTTATTTCAATTATGTCTATAGTGAGATTAGCTAAAGACATTTACAATAACACTGATGAGGATTCTTACAACTTCTTACAAATTCTTACATATTTTAACACATGGTTACAATGTAAATACATTTAGAGCACTTTAAACTTCAATCATGTTGGTGCTTTTGAAGAGAAGGGGTCTTTAAATTTAATTTATATTTTTTTCATTAGCTTCTCATTATATGGAATATTATCCAAACGAGTTAAAAAGCAAATAAGGTTGCTGCTAATGAATCTTCTGTTTGTTTTGTAATGTATGATATCCAAATATATAGGTCACATAATATGTTATACCATGGTACACAAAGGGGCAAATTGCCATTTTTGTCCAACATTTCGCGCTTGTTATCCCCCTAGTCATATTCTTGAGATTTCAAGCTTTCCAACAGTATATGATAAGTGATGTTGTTTTTTGGTGGAAGGTTGACTCAAATTTTGGTCACTTTGCTGCTACACTATTTAACGGTTGGCTATAAACAGCAATTAAAATACATTAACAAACACTTAATTATTGGTTATAAAATAATATATAACGAATATAATGAGTTCAATGAGTTTCTGCCAGTAATTTCTTACAGTATTTTCAGGGCGTACTATATATCTGATAACTGGAGAGAAAATATCAATGTTTTAAAAATTGTATTAAAAGACATATCAGAACGAATTCAGATTTATACAATTATTAACCGACCATGTTTATTAATGACCAAATTTATTACTATTGCATAAAGTGATTAGGCTTTTAATTAGTGTTTTCGTGAAATAGATATATTTCTTTCGGACCCCGTGGGTCACATTAACTTTGTTAAAATATATCTATAACCTAAGCAAAGCGCCACGGCTGATAACCACGAAGACACAAAGCGTTACAAAATACCTTAATCGCTTCTTATTTAAAAAAAACAAGTTCTAATCACATCATGATTTTTCATTTTCAAGAAATAGAACAATAATAAACAACAGAACTTTACATATCAAGAAATATAGCATCAAGGAATACGTGTAAAATATATTTTTATTTTTCTCAGTGTGAATGTTATTTCGTGCATGAAAATTGTAATATTGAATGTTTTTGTATGAATAAATGATAGTTTGAGAAAAAAAAATAGATCACAAAGAAAACATCGTGTGCACCAACTGATATAATATAGGACGTGTGCACCAACTAGTCGCAAACACACAGTATCGTATATGGTATATGGTTTTATTATGTTCTGAGTGTAAGATGAAATGTTTAAGACATCGTCGAAATTTAACATGTTTTGTATATGTGATCAAATCAAATCAGATAATGTAACTAAAGATGACAACATATGTTTAGACACGTTAAACAGAACTTTTGTTTGAACTGTAATCATTCTGTATTTCGTTAAACATATTTAGGATGATAACGATTTTATTAAAACAATATCAGAATCATGGCTCGAGCCAATTGACGTAAGCCGAAACGATTTGCTATTTAATCTTTTTTATTAGTGATTGTGATGTTGATTCTATGTTGATTTAGATCCGGATTAGCTATTTTACAATAATTCCGGAACTAATAATAGTCTCAAGTCTTGCAGTTAGTTTCTGAACTATTCGTCTAATACGTTATTTCTGCTATCCATTTAAATGCACGAAGTATTGCGAAGAATTTTAACAATTTCTTAACTTTTCAGAGAATGTTGAGATACTATTTTCAGTAACTGGTGTAATTGAAACCTGTCTTAACGAAATAAATAAAAATGCACATTGTAAAAAAAAAAAAATCAATGCGCGCGCTGGCCAAAAAAAATACATGTTGTTTACTGGTAATGCGCGGCCTAAATCTGCGCGCGCTCATCTAAAACAGAGAAAAAACGTTGTGGCCTAAATTATTTGCAGGAGGAACAGTCGAATTATCTGTTCGCGAAGTTTTGGAGAATCTTTTTGTAAAATAAATAATCGAGCCAACTGGAGGGCGGAACAAACGTCAATAAGGCCTTCAGGGTCCGTATTCTCGTACAAGTTACGATATATCGTAGGCTTCTGATTGGCCGAGATGGCTCATTTCATATGGGGCCAGAATTGTTAGGGCAACTTATAGAAAATAAATCAAAGATAGGGTGATCAATAAACAAGGACTTTGAATCTATGAAAATGACGTCCGAGCCTAGCCGGACACGGAAATTGAATATATTCACACTTTCACACCGTTATGTGAAATTGTATGAAGACATTACAAATAAAGCAATACACGAGGCCGTAAACGTGAAATATCCCCCGCGATGTATGTATTGATGACGATTTCGTCGCCTCGGAGCTAAAGGATCCTATCTGCCACTCTGACGAGTGTCAGATAGGATCCTTTAGCTCCGAGGCGACGATTTTACTGTCAGTATTTCTTCAAATACGATGAAACTATTATTTGCTGCTTCACTTAAAAACATTGAAGATCACGTACAATATAATTACAAAAAGCGAAATTGAATTTTTTTTTTTGCCAGCCCAACCAGGGCTCATCTTTTATTATATGCAGTGCGAGTGCTGTGCATGTGCGGTCTCTATATATATGTAGGTTTTGACACAGCAGGTCCATTTTGGTCGTGGGACAACTTGACAGGGCTATGAGACCAACTTCCTGTCACTAGGTCCGGATGTAATCAGCCTGACCTCAATCCGACTGACCAACGGACTTATATCCCAGATCTACCTGGGCCCGGCCATAACAAGCACCTGCGGGCCCTAGGTAGCTAATCATCCCCAGATGGGTCATAGCTCCGAGACGCACCCCCCCCCCCCCAATCATATCGCATCCTTTTAGTGAATGAATCTCGGTCAGTGGCTTGACCTACACATTGAGCCTGTGTCCAACTCACCCTGGGTTGGGGCCGGTCACAGAAAAATCCCCATCATGTCCGATAAGGGATTTGAGCCCACGACCTCCCGACTTTGTGCCAGCAGCTCTAACCACTAGACTACGACTATATTTCGTATTTATTAATAGTTGGTGGATTTAGCAAATCTCCATATCTTAGCCAAAGAATAAGATGTGTATTTGGGAAACGTGTGATGATTTTATGAGGATGTTTTTTGTTCCAGACGATCTTGTCCTTGCCATTATGAACGGCGTTTTTATATTGTGCAGGATAGAAAGACGCGAAAAACAAATGGAGTTTGAACATATTTGGACTATAATAAATAGCAAAACCACCAAGATAAGAAAATTGTGGTTGAAGGGAAAGAAAAAATGTAAAGATATATTTAACGCACTTGTGAGAAAAGGAGATAGTATAACCAGTTATTTAAACCGAAACAAGCCAACTCTAAATCCATCAGCTTTGCCTTGCTCGCCATTAGCTCTGCTCAAGTGATGTATAGTGATGACCAAGGTGTTGAGAAAAAATGCTACATTGAAATGCAATTGTCTGGCCCGTCACGCGGAACAGAACAACAGGCTGAAGTAACGTTGAATTTCGGAGATACTGAAATAAAAGTCTCTGCTAAAGGAAAAGCATTCAGCCGTGGAGGCACAGAATGGGGTGAGACAAAAAATCTGGTAATTATTAACAGATGTGATGCTTGGTATTCTACAATGATTCAGTCCAAGGATCAGTTATGAGACACTGTAAGGGACGCACCATTAAATATCTTGGGGGGGCTAGAGTTTTTGTTGTTTGCAAACTTTTTTTTTTACCTCCGAGAGAAAACAATCTTTTTTTTTGGCGATCAACGTCCGACAATTTTTTTTATGTTTCATCGAAGAATGGTGAATGTTGTTGATTGATCTTTAAGACAAAATTATATTGCTATATGATAATACAGCAATTTGCCCTACAATAATATTCACTTATTTACGTTTGAGGAGGTCACACTAAAAGTTAGAAAGTACATGTTAGTAGGCCTACAGCAGGATCAATATATTATGACTCTGTGGAGACTTGAATGTGTACACAAATAATACATGTCCTATACCAATGAAATATCGACATTAAAAAAAGTTATAATTATAATGACAAACAAATCTCAAGACATATTTTACATAAATTTAAATCCTTTAAACGAAAACTCGCGTTGTTAATAGTCATTGTGATGATAAGGCTATTGTTAAGTTAATGTCAACAAACATATGCCGTTGTTTTAATGTTGTCCCACCACCTGCGACGCTGGCCCAACAATAACTCACCATTGGTTAAACGTCTCGTGTTTGTTGGGTGCGTAATGAAATAATCGCTATGCAAATATTAAAATTAAAATTAAACAAACATGAGTAATTTTCATCCACAAGAAGTGGTGGGTTGCGGTAGCGAGTCACAACTTAGAGCGGGAGGGGGAATTTAAAGTAGATCACATGGCGGTAAATTGTTAAGCTATAGAAATATAACACTCTTCCTGTGGCAATACTGTATCATTTTTTATCATTTTTCTTATTGTCATATATAATAGTCTTCGTATCGTAACCATGTCTTGTGAAGAGTAATGCATTTTTGGCAATAATGGCACATTTATTTTGTTAAAAGACTAGCATGGCCCATCGCCTGGGTTTAATCATGGTTGTCAAAAAGTCTGAACTTGGCTGCTGAATTCAATGTTGATTGGTTTTAGCTCGTAGATAGATAAATATTTTTTGACGAGAGAAAGTCTGTGTAGACTTATGCGTCGTTAAAGATGTACAATACATTATATTATACAGTGCCTATTATGATAAAATAGAAAATGGTGTAAATATATGTACAAGTATAAAATGCTTTAATTAAAATAACTATGCGTGATTTTGATACAATACATGATAGATATATGTTTCCCGTATAGTTTGTAGGACTGGCCCACGCTAAAATCATAAAAAAATCGGTGATTTTATTTTGGCTTTATATTACGACCATAAGATGTAAACATGTCCATATACTAGAACTGCAAAAGGTTTTTAATTTTTGTGCTGCGCAATCACCAGTTAGGCTAGATATAGAGATGAAATTCCTGCTTTCTAATTATTGACAACCATGTCAAAAATAAGAAATATGTGAATTTCGTCTCTATATCTAGCCTAACTGGTGAATGCGCAGCAGAAAAAATTTAAAAACTTTTGCAGTTCTAGTATATGGACATGTTTACATCATATGGTCGTATTAGAAAGCCAAAATAAAATCACCGATTTTTCTATGATTTTAGCGTGGGCCAGTCCCTTTAAGCTATTGGAATAATAAAATTTCAAATATTCAATATTATGTTGATGTGAAAAGCCCGGATCAAGGTAGACCATGAGCTCGTCTCTTTAATATCGGCCAAAATATTTCCCAGTGACCAACACGCACATTTTGGATGACGTGAACAAATGAACTAAATTGTACAAAATAAGCGCCAGTTTAGAAACTAGCCTCAATGCGTCCTCTTTGGCTAAGAAAACATCGTTATGTCCCGAGGATCATGCTATTTTTATAGGTTTTATGGCACTTTGGGTAGATCGGCATTCCGGCCTACAAAAGGACCATGGTCACATCATGTTCGTATTGTACTCCCAGGTGATCTCCCATAGCTCTTCCGTAATACCATAGTTCCCGAGTACGTGTCATATAAAATAAATTAAAATCTTATAAATCACGAACAAAATAGCATGTGGGTAGTAGAAAGAGAGAGCATTTTTACTTTGGTTTCATCCAACAAATTACTTTCCTAACTAAAATGATAAATCTGGTTTTCGTCTACCAAAGCTAGCTAAGTGGTCGAATCAATTAATATATTTGTGTTTTCTATTCGTTAAAGGAGCTAGCCCAACACATAGTTTCAATCATGATTGTCACAAAGTCAAAACGTACAAAGTGCATCATCAGATGTTTGATTTTGATTTTTATTGTTCAAATACAATAATCTCATAACATTTTAACAATAAATAACATAAATTGGTAATGCATCAGGCGGGTTAGCAGATTTTTCATCAAAGGGTCACATGGTCATTGTCCATGTTTGCTGTAACGATGAACTTACATAGCTTCTCAAGTGTCTGGCCAAAGATAGTCATATAAATCACACCAAAGTCATATCTTATATCGACTACTGGGAAAAATGTATGCTTGATAAGCTAGCCTCTATAACCCGTTAGCTATTTGTAGGCTACAGCACTAATGTAATATTATAATATATCGCCTTGTTTTTACAACATAGAAAACTAAAGTTTAATTTTCTATGTTTTTAAAGCTTGTGTCTTTTTACATAATATGTATCATGCTTGTTTTCCTTTTCTTATTTTTATTATCCGCAGCTGCAGACACAACATAATTATTTCAAAATCCTTCTCCACAATGGTTGTGTGATATAATGTTGATCTGTCGTTTCACTGTGGACATAAACATGTAAGCACACGCATATCTTCTTCTGTAATAGCACTGACTGACAGACTGACTGACTGACTGACTGACTGACTGACTGACTGACTGACTGACTGACTGACTGACTGACTGACTGACCGACCGACCGACCGACCGACCGACCGACCGACCGACCGACCGACCGACCGACCGACCGACCGACCGACCGACCGACCGACCGACCGACCGACCGACCGACCGACCGACCGACCGACCGACCGACCGACCGACCGACCGACCGACCGACCGACCGACCGACCGACCGACCGACCGACCGACCGACCGACCGACCGACCGACCGACCGACCGAATGAATGAATGAATGAATGAATGAATGAATGAATGAATGAATGAATGAATAAATGAATGAATGAATGAATGAATGAATGAATGAATGAATGAATGAATGAATGAATGAATGAATGAATGAAATGAATGAATGAATGAATGAATGAATGTGGCTTTAGAACACCTTTGGGCACATTCAGACTGAACTAAACTGCCCTTCGGGGACAGGATTCGAAATTCTAGCCCTGGCGGTTTGAGGCCAAGCACGTTTCCTGTCGATCACGAAGGCTCCCCACGATGCTGAATCTTAAGTGGCGAGCAAGGAAGAAACATATTTTTGAATACGAAAGGGAGACACGTACCCGCGAGCTCCGACGTGACAGAACACAGTGTCTAACCCTTAAAACGCTGAAATATGTTTGCATAGGCCTGAACCATAGATACCAAAGGTCATAAATGTCTTAGTTAGCTCTTTCCACTTCGTTTGAATACCTATGTTATGGGTCTACGACCATTACATTTTTTAAATTAGTTTAATGCGGCGATCGACTTTAGACGTCAGAATCTGACGTCCATAGACGTCAGATTTTGACGTTTAAAGTCGATCCCCGCACTGAAAGAGTTAAGCACTGCACCAGGGCCACAATTTCGTGTACTGTCATGATTTTTACTATCTAATTAGACATATGTATTTTAACCCCGTCAGTCGCTAATAGTATTTGCTACACACATACAGATACTAAATAATCCATACACGTTTAAATCCCAGTCGAACACGTTTTGTTAATCAACGCGAGCTCTTCTGAGGATAAAACCTCGCGTACCAAGTTTTGCACCCCTTTGTCTGCTCGGATGATATCATTAATCACTCACAAGGCGAACAATCCGTCGACTCAGCAGCTGATATTCAATTGAAGTATTTCCACGGAGAAGGTTGTCACGAAGGAGATCTTCCATTCATGGTATTGCCTCAGACTTCGTGATGTCGTGGAAGAAAATTCTCAAGCGATTTGCTTCCCAAATCTCCGTGGGTTAGGAAAAAGATATATAATAAAAGGCTGCACTCTAGATAAACCTTTTTGTGTTTGGTTTTGTCAAGTTAAAACTCGGAAGTGGGTGGGTGGATCAAGCCCCAACTCGGATTTTAATTTTTTTTTGGAAATGTTGTGTTTTTTGTGTTGTTTTTATGTTTCCAATAGTTTCCAAAAAAAAAAGATTGGATAGGCGGGTGGGTGGTTAGGGTCCGACCAATCCGAGTTTTTTTCGGATTTTTCGATTTTTTTTAACTTGACAAAACCCCTGATTGTGGTATAGGGTCCACATAAATAGAAAATTCACAATTGTTATATGTGTATACCATTTTAGCAAGTGCACGTGTAGGAACCGCTTTTTATTAGCGGTTACAACTCTCATTTATAAAGGTAGGTCTATGTCGTGGCGCTTCATATAAATCAGTATTGCTATATATCTTCATTTGGGGACTGCTTAAATGACCATGAACGTCTTTCGTGGTTGATAGTGTAAAGGCGATTGTAAAAGAGAAATATTTGACAAAATCGTCGCCTCGGAGCTAAAGGATCCTATCTGCCACTCCGACGAGTGTCAGATAGGATCCTTTAGCTCCGAGGCGACAAAATGTTCTCAATCATCCGTCACCTTAACCCTTACAACGCTGAAATATGTCCTCATGAACCATGGAGACCAAAGGGTTTTTCAATTTGAAATCATCATAAATGTCTTAATTAGCCCTCTTTCTGATTTTTTGAATACCTATGGTATGGGTCTACGGCCAATATAAGTGATGTGATTTTTTCAGCGCGGGCATCGTCGGAATCAGACGTATAAATACGGTGCCCGCGCTGAAAGGGTTAAGCTATCAAATTTATATTTAAAAACCACCCTTTTAACATCGCAGCATATAAGATCTGTAGTAGATGAGTTAAAGATGCTCGCCGCATTTGAAAAAAAAGGTTTAATTTGGTAAAAATAATTCAGGGTTGAAATAAACGAGGCCCGCTGCGTGCCACGTATAGGTTTGTTTGGCCCACGATGCCGATAATTGTCCATTGTACAAAAGGAGCCACGCCATGTATTCCTGTTCTGGCTGCAGTTGTGCTAGATGTAGGTTTACAATGAGAGGAAGGCAAGTACCGTAGTTTAATAGTAGAGCATTCTTATCGGAGTGCATCGCTCAAATACTGATTTACGCTGATTTACGGTTTAAAATATCTCTTGATGTCATAATATAATTCTGTAAACAGAAAGGACCCAGTCACATAAATCTAGAATGATTCTGCATTTATTATACCATGCTGCTGAGCATTGTGAATTTCCATCTCCCATTAACCCTTACAGCGCGGGGATCGACTTTAGACGTCAGAATTTGACGTCTGTACTCGTCAGATTCTGACGTCTAAAGTCGATCAAATTGAAAAAAAAATTTAGTCGCCATGGTTTAAACAAAATAATTCAGCGTTGTATGGGGTTAAGCCTGCGATCATGTGGCTCTCCTGGTGTGGATAGACCCTATGTGGGCAGGGGTTCAGGCTGGTGGACTATTAAAACATCTAAACATCAGAAATAGACTTTCCAACAGCTCGTCAATCTCGCTTTAAGGGCAATCTTTATTTGGCGCATCAAATTTAGGTGCAGCGTGCTTCTTTACAATCACACTGATAATGTGATAAAGTCACCTAATTATTTAGCTGTCATCGACACTGGTAATTTGGTTTTCTCCTCAATGCTGAAAAGGGTAATGTTGTCACCTCGCTCTACCGTGATCAGCAAACTAAGTGTATGAACATATTTATACATTAATATATATATAATATATTGGGCGCAGAACCATGCATTGTTTCTGAAATAATTAACATTTTACATGAGAATAAAAATGTTTTAATGACTGTGCTAATTATCAGAACTTTGAGCTTTAACCTGTTAACGAAATGATGTTTTAATATTTGAGCTTTAGAATGATCTAAACACGTGGGTAGAAGTAGTAGGTACGGGTATGTCTATTTTTGTTGGCATGTATTATTCCCTTATTGTAGGCAAATTGTTGACTCAATGTTATTCTAATGTTGGATCAGCGTCGCCGATAGTGGACCAGCCTTTAAGCAACATTGGGTCGATGTCCAATGTTTGCCGAGTCATGTAATCTATACTCCATGTGTACCGTATTATAGTGTCATATCACTCATATTTTTATGTTATTCTCTTAAACAAACATTATCTTAGCCATTTTATTGCTTGCGAGTTTTTTCTAGCGTTCACAATACTTGGATGTAAATAAATAATTTTCTTGTTTATACTTTCGCAATGGCCTGTGCTGATTGAAAAACCTGTGCCAAAACTAAAGTGTCTGAATTTTAGATTAGCCTTTTCCGCCAGTTACTAAGTATCACGCTACGCCTACATGTGCGTCAGGTAATGCACTTTGAAATTATGTGCGATGCAATGTAATTATCAGCATCTAAAAAGTGTATGGAATGTTTATCACCATCAATTTAAGCATGTATCACGTTAATAGGTAACATGTTAAAGTGCAGAGCAATTTCATTAAATCATTTGTTCTACATTCTGCAGTATTGTATCATTTGTTGTACATTCTACAGTAATCCCACAAAAAAGTGGCCTGAAATACTATACTCCATTCATTTAAACTTAAATAAGTGAAAAAAAAAATCCTATATAAATGAGCCTATCTGATATTAGAATATTTTACACATACACATTGTTTAAAGTGATTGATGTATATTTTTTGTAATTTTAAAAATAAATTTATATTATCTATTATACACGCCGGATCCAACGGCTCTGCTTTTATAGAGAATATGTAACATTCATCATTGGCAACACCGATAAAATCACCGTCTGATCCACTAATTTTGCACGATATTTGCTGCGGTTGAAATCTCTCCTTCAAAATATTTCCATAATACCTGTGTGAAAAATATATTATGCCTGTGTATGTTTATGCCTATGTGTCTTTAAATAATGATGTGTTTTCTTAGACTGCTTTTTGACGCTAATAATCACTGTTTGCTTCCACCAGATGTATTGCGGATTATGTAATTAACCCTTTGACTTCCAGGCCGGGTTGCATGCCAGGATCCAGATATACTGGTGTACGAGTTCTATTTTTCGTCATTTGAAGCTGGAATTGCTAACGCAATTTCCAGCTTCAAATGACGAAAAATACATAAATGTAGTATATATTTGAGGAAAATTTGTGTCATTTTATGGTTACGTTCATTGACGAATGACGACGGAAATTTCCGTCATGTATGGTAGTGAAAAGGTTAAATTAATATACTGGAGTGTATCCCTTACAACGCTGAAATATGTTGTATAAACCAAAAGATCAAAGGGGGTTTGTTTCAATTTAAAATCATAACAAATGTTTCAGTTAGCTCTTCCCGATTCATTTGAATACATTATTATGGTATAGGTCTAAGACCATTATAAATATTTTACTCCTTCAGTGCGGGGATCGACTGAATCCTCAGAATCTGCCGTCTAAAATCGTTCCACGCGCTAACAGGGTTAAACTGTTATAATCATCGTTGCATTGAAGAAACAAGACGGAGGTTTGATAAAATTACATATATATATTTTCTGCATTTTATCTGGGGTGTGATAAAATATCCTATTCTGGGCCCCATTTATTCTCCATGAGGTTGATTAAAAAAAAATACAATTGTTTACTTCCACTGATAATCTATAATCTTCTCAATGTTTCCCCATGCATATGCCTATCGAAGTAACATGTCAGATCATGTATGTTTACCTTGAGTTTTATTTTTTTTGACAATAATAAAAACTGGCTACCTGGAGTTCTTACTACGACAGAATAGGAACACAATTTGGTATTCAGGTCCAGTAGATTTTACATCATTTCACCCCTTAAAACGCTAAATTGAACAATTTAAAGTTTCACCCACTTAAAAAGTGTGTCTCGCTACCACAACCCACAACCTCAAGTGGGTGAAAATTACTCAAATTTGTTTAATTTGAGACCAAGCATTTGCATATTTTGATATTAAAGCACACATTTAGTTTCCAACAACTGCAATTTAAACAGCTAGAAAAACGGATTAAAAGTGATCACAGTCGCGCTTAGTGGCTTAAGGATTAGAAGAAAAAACGGGACGCAATCAGTTGAGCTAAAATTTGTATCCCATTATTAACTCTGATGCAATATAATCAATCAACCAATTAATAGCATTTAAAATATTTTCAAATAAATTACATAAAACGGCGTTGCAAACAGCTGAAGTACAATATATGCCTATAAATTGTGTAGACTTGTGCGTCACTCCAACTTACTTTTGGCCGCGTGATATGGCATTTCGTAGAGAAAATACACCTGGTAGGTCATGTTACTCAGATGCATAATTGATGAGAAATATTTAATCTCATTCAGATGGTTGTTAATCAAAATTAATCATTAAAATTCATAATTTTGTATAACTAAAATACAGTTTGTTAACTATTAATATTAAGATAAATTTATAACAAAAATAATGCTATGAAGTACAAATAAATTTCACAAGTAAATACAGTAAATCCTATCACCAAATGGTGCTATACAGTAACGTCCATGAGGTATACATAAGCCCAAGTGAGCTGGGGTTCACCACATTGCGATCAGCTCGCCCGTGTTCTGTTGTGTAGTTGTCCCATAGAGTTGGACAGTTCTCCAAGTGTCCCACTCCAACACCATCGGCTTTTTCACATTTCTTGTGACAGCAGCATTCAGTCCTGATTCTTTCGTAACCATAGTCACCAGGTCCATGACTAACTCGGTCACGGCACAGTGTGTAATGGCGGCATCCCATCCTGTATGTCATCATGTGCTGCTCCAATCCGCTGTGACTGATATAGGTCACGTGAATTGATTCCTTAAAGCACACGTGACGGTATGAACACGAGATCTCATTCAGATAACAATCTTCCTTTATGTCAGCACTCGCGCACAGGTGACATAATAGACCGACCGTAACAGGTCCTAATGTCGTCATGAAGTACCACATGATCAGCTTGATAAAGACTTCCATTGTTGATCAATGTGAGATGAACCACTTGTGAAATTACATAGAAAATATTTATCACCGGTTGAAGTTGGATATTATGTCTACTTCAAGTGACCTAATTAGGAATTTATTAGGTCACTTGCAAAATATATGATGGTTAATCTATGTTTGCATGATGCTATGTGTACCAAAATGTCATAATTACATTTTGTCAAACACATTCACAGCGTTATTCAGTTGAGAGGATATAATTATTATCATCATCATTATTTGTAGCATAAGACAAAAATAATAAATACATTTTTATGGCATCAAAGATTTGCTGGAAAAAATCGCAATATACAGACTGAAAGTAATCCACCCTTTAAGTTTATATCCTTAAATGACAAATCCTAGTGGAAGATTAGCTTCTCTTTTTATTCCAAACTTGATCAGCCAAACATCGTAATCACTATTGCACAGAGTATAGAAGCCTGAAGCCTGGAGATTTCACAAGCCAGAGAGTGAAGACACCGTGTAGATTAAGCAGTGAAGGGAGACATCGTGTAGATTTAGCAATGAGTGAAGACACCATGTAGATTAAGCCTGGGGATTTCCAGGACAAATGTGAGCTTCTAAGTCAGGATGCCTTCACCGCCTCTGTCTCTGTAATAGTGGTAGACACGCCTAACAAGCCAGATATAGCTGAGCCAAATATACAACAGCAGCACAAGACAAGGTGGAATGACATTAGATCAATGCTGGGCAAACATCACCAAGATTGACCCAAAACGTGGCCAATGTCTCTCCCAAGATTCTGGTTTTTCTGTCGGCGCTCCTAGTTGATGCTGCTAATCCTGTGTGTAATTATCACTGATAAAAACGGAATGTTTGTTTTAATTGTGGTTTTAATTAATGTATGTAGTACAACTGTTGCTGCAGCTGATACAAGTGCTGTAAATGCTGTTAATGGTAACAAAACTGATGCTACTGTCATCGCTGGTGCTTCTACTGCTGTACTTTCTTTCGATGCTGATGCTACTGCTGTTGATAGTTCGACATTTTTTACTGATGCGGCTGCTGGTGATTATGATTCTGCAGTTGCTTCAGCTGCTGTTGCTGCTTATGCTCTTGCTGTTGCTATTATCCCTATGCGACTGCTGATTTTCTAGCGTGTTTGATGGTGGACGCCCACGTTTGTAGGTACTGATTCTGGGGAATTATCTTACATTTGTCTGCTTTGGCACAACACGCACAGCAAACCCGGAAAAGCTTTGACAGTCACCTCTGCTCAGGCCATAACAGTCTGCTCGCCCAGTCAAACGCGACAGGGCATTTTCTGATAGGCAACGCGGAAAAACGTCAAAAACACGGTGACTGGAATCCCTGTATTACCGAGCTCAAGAATAAAATATCAAAGCACTACCAGCACCACCAGCCCTCAAAGCGCAGCACGACTAGACAAAACATTCGGTATTCATGCTTCAAAGAAACATTGTTTCTCCACATAATCGTACATCGTGCGGGATATATTACAACCACAACCTCTTGGCTGCACTGAGTAGTGAACAGACTCAGTCCAATGCTGGGCTACCCGTACCTAATTGTTACCATCATGATCAAGACGGTTACATTGACCCGTTGAAATATTACAAGAAATGTATTATACAGTCAAAACACACGGAAAATACATTTTGTGTCTATTTTTATTTGTGAATGTATTTGCAAATAAACCATTGGAATTAACATTCATAACTCAGAGAGAACCTTGAATCATGAAACTGATTCATCAGTCCAAACACTCCAAACAGAGGCATAATGCTTGCTCCTAAATTTTTTTGTTAATTTTTTTATTTTGAAAAATACCTTGAAATTAATCTTTTTGTTTCAACCTTGATGATGACCTTTAATCTAATATTAGAAGTGAATTATCCAGTCAAAAACACACAAAAAAACATTATTACGCTTGTTACTATTATTTGTTAAAATAATATTTTTTTTAATTTGACCTTGAAATTGTTTTTTTCACCTTGAAGATAACCTTGACTTATTAGTCTAATACCATAAAGGGATTTATCAGTCGAAATTAAATAAAAAAGTGGTATTACAGTTGTTCCTAGCTTTATATGTTGAAACATCATATTTGATCATGAAATTGGCGTCCATCTGGTACGCCATTTTGAATTTGAGGTTGTTCACAACAAATTGTACACCAAGCAATTTTTTAACATATTATCAAGCAAATAGACATGGTGAAGTAAGATGCAAGTTTTGAAGATGCATACACTGGGAGTGGGACTGCACAATTCCAGATATGGACATTGGCTTAGTGACCCTTGTGACAGGACCCCAGATACAATATATGGAGAGTCTTAAAAAAGTATAGGCCTACTCATGTTTTAAGTTAGCACGTCTAACATGTTTTATGAAGCTCAGCAATAAAGTTTTTCAAAACAAAAACACAAAGAAAACAGATGTGACAAAATAATAACAGAACACATCGACTGGGATAATTAACGACAATGGGGTGAAAAAAATAGACAAAATATGACATTGGCAACTGGAGCTATATAGTTTCTGAAAATAGCTCCCATAATGTCATTAATTGTATTTTGTGATTTTTTTTTATTATTCCTTAAATCGATAAGTTATATTTTTTTCATCCACTTAAAGTTGTGTCTCGCTAACTCGACCCACAACTTCAAGATTAGTTGCATACGTACAATTTGTATTAGAACTTATGCAAATCTATCAAATTTAATGATCATTTATCTTCCCAATTTTCGTGAAAGATAAAGAAACAAGCTGAACCGGCTATTGACAAGACTAGTACTTTAAGGGTTGAAAGTACAGATCAATGGAAATCGTGGACAAATGTTTGATCTATATATGACCTGATCGCTAAGTGGACACTTCGCTGTGCGAGTGGTTCTGTATTTGGCCAGAAGCGGAATTGTAATAACTGGTAATGGCGAGCAGTAAGATGAGCACTCCGCAATCTCCTGATGATGGCATACATCTATCTCTGTCAGATATGCCAGAAAACATGGTATATAGATCCGATGTTGGTTCAATGTTGGGCCAGCGTCTGCGACGCTGGCCCAACATTGAACCAACATTGGATGCTTATCTTGTAGCTGATGGGATAGATATAAAGCCATGTGCATTCTGCAGCACTCCAAACATAGTATGACAAGGAATTGTCACGCAATTTGGAAAAATCGCGTGATGGAATAAGTGATACACGTGCGATATTGTGTGTCTGTTTTCGTGTGACGAAATACCTGATAACAACTAAAAGACGACGCTCGTAAACGCGTTGTAATGTCGTTAAACTTGATTGGATTGCTCGCAAACAAACCAAACCGAACGAGCAAATATAAATAGGTTTTTATTGGGTGGTCAAAAAAAATGATAAACACATGAAAACTAGATCGAACAAGGAGCTATGCATATATATAATATGACATATATACATACCTTGATGTAGCTTATGAAAAAAACCTAAAACATGTTAACTTAAGACATTTGGAGACAATCGAAACATTTGGATAATTGTTATTGTGATAACACGAATATTATGTAGATAATTTTCCCGCATTTACAGGATCACTAAGTGATATGACAGGATGAGATGGGATGTGTTCAGGGATACCATTTGTATCCCTGCGTGTCACTTGTTCATAACTATTTATATTGCCAGATATCCACGTGATTATGAGAGCGGTCAAAGTATCTGCTGGTGGAGGGGTGGGGCGGATGAGATGGGTCTGGGATGAGATGGGCCAGGCTGAAGCCATTGACGAGGACGTTTATTAAGTGGACCTGTCACTCAATTTAGACATCCTGACAAAATAACTAATGGATTAAGTTTAAGGATAACTTATTTGTCTGGATGAGTTTTGACAATGACGCAGCACATTCTCATTTCATACGGATAGAACAAACATATTTTCAATATGGTAATCAAGTGCAAACACTAGTATAACATTATGAACACTTAAGACACATTGAAGGGATGTCATCTGGTTGTAATAAATATAACCTAAAATGTCGGTACCATTACAGGCATCCACGTTGTGAGGTATGCATGCCTCTAACCATTTGATTGAATAAAAATAACAATAAACTGTAATTTTATTTTATAATCAGGTATTTACATGTGATAAAATCGTGCAAGATAGAATGTTGAATTACGCTAGAAATTCACATCTCAATGTGTTTGAGTAAATACATACACTATCATGTGAACAAAAATGAGAACAATCAGTGAAACTTTTGTATTATATTCAATTGTAATTGTTTCAAAGTGAAACCTGGCTTATAATCAATCGTAATTGTTTCCCAGTAAAACTTGACTGATAGTCAATTGTAATTGTTTCACAGTAAATCTTGACTTATAGTCATTTCAAGAATTATATTACAATAATATATAATATTACAAATTGTGCCATTTGTAAAGACATTTGGCGACACCTAAAACTTGCCGTTCGAATTTACGTAGTTTGTCGTGCAAATTTGTCGTGGGTTGATATACCTTCTTCATGAGAAAATAACTTGACTAGACATAGTTTATTTTGAAACATCCTGAGAATCCACATCTAATGTTGATGTTGGGCATCACACGCATTTCTACGGTAAACATTGCGGTCGTGCTATGTAGTCATTTCCTCCTATATTTTCAGCTTAGCTACCTTTAGGCCTACATGTACCAGTAATAGCTGACAGCATGTGGCAATTTGCACGGGGTAGTAATGGATTAGACGCACGCTTCCTTGTGATGTTCATATTGATTTATCTGCTTCTATTAACCCTAACTGCGCTGAAATATTCTTGTCTAAAACATGGAGTCCAAAGGGCTTTTTTACAATTTGAAATCATCATAAGTTTCCTAGTTAGCTAACCTATGTTATAGTCTACGGCCATCATATATATATATATATATATATATATATATATATATATATATATATATATATATATATATATATATATATGTGTATATAATAGTCTTTTAGTGCGGGGATCGACTTTAGACGTCAAAATCTGACGTCCACAGAATCTGGCGTCTAAAGTCGGTGCTCGCGCTGAAAGGGTTAATCCACAGATCTACACTGTAGCAAAGAAGTGAGAAGTCACAAGATAGAACACCAAGGACAGACATTTAAAATCGATTAACGAAGTGCAAAAAAAAAAAGAATTTCAAAGTGCAACATATTTGTTTCGTATTAAAATTTACAAATTGCTGACTGCATGTTTCTGTGTGGATACAGGATACAGTGCTAACAATACACCTTTCCCAATAGCAACACGCCACACACTACAGTGACTAAAAGCTGAACTATTTAGTTGGAAGTCCTGTTACACTTATATTACACCACGCCACATAGTGATTAAAACTAAACTATTTAGTTGGGAGTCCTGCTTATGCGCAAAATCGTGCAAACAGTGTATTAACACACTGATAACGTCACGATTTCAAAATCAGTGCAGGATATATAACATAATGGCATTAAATATAGAATAAATATAGATAATATATAGATCACAATAACTTATGCATGAAATATATAATTTAGAAAGTGCAACATATTCGTCTTTCTTATCAATATTTCACAAATCGTTTACTTTGCCATGTTTCTGTGGCTCAAGTATCCAAAAAACACACCGTTGGCCTTGCAAATGTCATGTGAAATACTCACTTCACACTACATATATGGTTATTGCCTGCATGCTAGTACATGCTTTAACTCTTTCAAACCTGAACTTACCATTGTCATCTTCATCCAATACAACCCGCGAATTGCTGTCGCAATTCTCGACTTGTAGTGGATGAAGATGACTTGAAGTGGGTGGCAAATGGAAAAAAAATATGTTGTTATTATTAAAACAGTTCCATGACAAAAATCGTTCTAAACCCTCTAGGTGTTGGAAATTAAGCCATTTTTCAGAGATGCGAAATGATGCTTGAATGCATTTTGAGGGCTTAAAGGGTTAATCACCCACTTTAAGTTGTAACTCGTTACCGCAATACTCAGCTTCAAGTGGTATGAAAATTACTCTTATTTGCTCAATTTGTAACCAAACATTTGCAAATCTTGTTTAAACACCAATTCAATTCCCAATAACAGTAATTTAATTGGCTAATAAATCACATTAAACACGACTATAGTCGTGCTTAGCGGTGAAAGGGTTAAAAACATCATATCGATCTGGAGATCAATATGATTACATCATTATGTAATTACGAATTGGGTAACAGCGGAATTGATTGATTTGATTAATAGATTTTATGTGTGATAACTAGTCCTGCGTGCTCGAGGACAGGAACATCTCAAATATACCAAATGAATTAGGTTGATCCGTATTATAAGTATACGGCATCGTTGAGAAGGCGAGATGGGTTCAGCTCAGCACAAGTCACCACATCAAGGCCGAGCCTTCAGGCGAGGGCTTTATGTGGTGACTTGTGCTGAGAACAGCCCATCTCGCCGTACCCAACGATGCAATATGTATTTTCTCGTACGAATATCTATTTCAAGCGGTACAATCAAACTAAGCAGTGGAGCATTTTGGAGAGAGTGCGAGATGGGCTGACCTCACCATACGTCTCGTAGTGAAATCCAACAGCATGAGTGCGAGAAATCTATATCCAATCACACTTTTGTTTCAATTCACAGTGCACCGGAGAGCGAAATTGGCTAACACAATTTCACTGCTACCGTTATGCACACAAGATTAAAAATAAAAAAGTGCAATCATTGTTTGGAAAATACATTTACACGCAGCTCGAACTGCTCATGCTCTGCATCAACGATCGCACTTGTTTGTTATTGACCGATTTTACAATGTAAACTTTAAGTCTAATATAATATAATTAGGCAATTTGGCCATATTTAGAGAATATGTTAAGCATACCCTCCCCCCCCCCCCGCGACATATGGAGTAAAATGGGTTAAAAAATATATGCTTGATTTATCAAACGTTTGTGGTATATCTGCATGTAAGCTGATAAGCTAAAAAATATATTTATAATTCTTAAGAGGGACGCGTTCCATTATAGGCATATCCAAGATTGAATGTGTAGTCCTGTCAGTGGTACTGTGCACTGTACAGTACCTAAGACTTGGACTCTCACTCATTTATTTGTTTTGAAGACTGATGTGCAATCTTTAAAATTATGTATAATCCCCATATTATTACAGCACAAAGTGTACAAAGAAAGCAACATAAACCACATCAATACTATGAAAATTACTGAAATGATATTGTGCGAACATTTGACAAATAATTGCAATGACATATTTCAGACCTCATTGTACTGTTTTATTTTAAAGGCCTGTGAAGCAATACAATAAAAGTCTATATATATATATAACAAAGTGTTTTTTATCTGCTGTGTTTGTAGATGAACTGAATTATATTTATATAGCCCCACATATTTCTCAAGTGTATTTTCCTACTAGGAGTATCCTTGTACCAGCTTCTCGTATTCTTTTAGGATTTAGTGACGGTCAGACATCGTCCGTGAGACAAGAAGTCATGTGCATCAATCAATCAATCAATCAATCAATCAATCAATCAATCAATCAATCAATCAATCAATCAATCAATCAATCAATCAATCAATCAATCAATCAATCAATCGATCAATCAATCAATCAATCAATCAATCAATCAATCAATCAATCAATCAATCAATCAATCAATCAATCAATCAATCAATCAATCAATTTATCGATCGATCGATCAATCAATCAATCAATCAATCAATCAATCAATCAATCAATCAATCAATCAATCAATCATCTTTGCACGGTGGTCCAGTGGATTAGTTGACAATTTATTATTATGCTAAAACATACTTGTCTGCCTGCTTGCACGCATCCCGTCTTGCCTGCATATTGATTCATTCATTCATTCATTCATTCATTCATTCATTCATTCATTCATTCATTCATTCATTTATTCATTCATTTATTCATGCATGCATGCATTCAATCATTCATTTTCATTCATTCATTCATTCATTCATTTATTCATTCATTCATTCATTCATTCATTTATTTATTCATTAATTCATTCATTCATTCATTCATTCATTCCTTCATACATTCATTCATTCATTCATTCATTCATATAATCATTCATTCATTCTAAAAAAGAAAAAGAACTTGTGTCATACAATGCTGTTCGCTCTTTTTTTTTCGTCCCTTTGTTTGCTCGTTCATTTATCCATCCATCAATTCATTCATTCATTCATTCATTCATTCATTCATTCATTCATTCATTCATTCATTCATTCATTCATTCATTCATTCATTCATTCATTCATTCATTCATTCATTCATTCATTCATTCATTCATTCATTCATTCATTCATTCATTTATTCATTCATTCATTCATTCATTTATTCATTCATTCATTCATTCATTCATTCATTCATTCATTCATTCATTCATTCATTCATTCATTCATTCATTCATTCATTCATTCATTCATTCATTCATTCATTCATGCATATAATCATTCAATCATTCTAAAAAAAGAAAGAGAACATGTGTCATACAATGCTGTCAAAATGTATAAATGTCCTCATATTCTAGAAGTGGATGTCTGTAGCCTACTATCGGATGACAATGAATGACCAGATGGCACTCAATGTCAGAGATGAAACTGAAATAATGAGTTTGACATTAAGACTCGGGACCTCCATTGTCCGCCTTCCAGCTGAGGTTTGGAGGTTTCTTGTTGCTCAGGTTGCTGAATGATCCACTGGAGAAAAACAGGATATTTGCTTGTATGTGAAAAACAAGGCCGGCCTGAATCTTCCTGCGAACAAGAGGCTCTGCCAGACTTGTTGGATCATCCGTGACCGTCTGTGATGCTGCTCGAGCATTAGGCCAAAACCAGCTAAGATCAGCGTATCGCATTGAAAGACAGAATGACTTCCTGGCTGTTTATAGGCGAACATAAGTGGACTGTTTTTTCATGTAGGCATGTACTTGGGTCATATGGTAATTGAATTATGTCGTGGATGGTCTGATGTCATAGTTTATCTGGCAGATGGCCATGATATAATTCCCGTGTATCAACCGTATTGGACAAATTCAAAATTGCGCTATTCATCACAAGCCCACGTTAAAACCTGCAAACTAATAGCAGTAGCGACGCACTTAATATCTCCTTTCTGCTGTTTTCGTAAACAATTTAGATATATATGAGTAGTTTGAAGGCAGTAAATATTCTTAAAATAGTATTAGCATCAAAAGTGTTGCGTCAGCTATTAACCAACACTGGGTAACTTATAGTGATTGATGGGTGAGCAAAGCTTCGCCCATGCTGGGTCAGTGTAGATGAGTGCTACCCAATGTTGAATCACTGTTGGACCAATGCAAGGCCCAGTGATTATGTGGCATATTTACCCATGGTGCACGTATCAGTAGAATGCTTTTCCACATCCACAATTTTTGCAGAACATTCTCGAATGAAAGACAATTGATTTTTTCAGACAAGACGATTCCCACTTTTTTTATTCTGACATGTAGACGGAGCTGGTTTCTACATGGAGACCCCCTGACAATGTCAGGACGACGTTTCGTTATCGAATCGTTTCGTTACTGAATTCAAGATCTGTCAATAACATGGCAATATTGTATTGATTTAAACACAGCAATGTGATTAGCCAGATAATACTTTCTAATTTTAGAATACTTTATATTTTACACTATAATTACTATTACGTTCTATCCACAATTAGGTTCGACATAATATGACAAAAATACACTAAATGTGAACCCACATAATCCATTACTGCCAGAATATTTTAAAAATATATTTTGAACTAATAGACGGACGAAACACGACCTACATTGTACTTCATGTATTCCACTTCGATGATTGATGTTCTATGATGGTGTTTTATACAAAGCAAAGCCAAAAGGCAATATCTACTTACTTGTGAGTCTTTTTGGCTTTGCACGGCAGTATGTTATACTGATTCTACACCAAAGAAGTCTACACAACCAGACAACAGGAAGACGAAACACAATGTCATGGGTGTTTAGCAAACGCAGACTACGCTAGGGAGAATGGTCGATAAACTGTATATTATTTGCAATAAATCTTCATTTTGGAATGTTTTCTATCATTGTAACACAGACAGCATGATCGTGAATCCAGAGTTTTTTGTTCTGTAAAAATACTTACTGTTAAATCATGTCTGCCATCGTAGATTGTAACAGCCTGATACTGTGCAAGTTTAGGAAAAGAAGAGTGTACGCATTTAACAATAGCAGCAGCCCTCATCTGAATGTTAACTATATCTATACTGATCAACATCGACCAATAAATTGGTACAACAGGAAGTACAGATAATGAGTGATGAGCTCTGTTGAAAGGCAGTATCTGCTTGCTTATGAAGTACGCAGATAAGAACTTTTGGCTTTGCACGACAGAGCTGTACCTCTAGCCAAAAGGCAGTATCTGCTTACTTAACGGAAACGGAGCAGGGATCGCGGTGAGGATTGATGTGTGGATCCACTTCACGGGATTGGCTGTCAGGACATCTCACACCGTGAGGAATTCCAGAATTGTAGCCTCCACTTGCAGATCCAGACAGAACCACAACGACTGTCACTTCGCTATGATAACCAGGAAGAAGAATAAGCTGAGGTCAGGTATATCTGGATGTTGGGCCATTGTCTCATATAAATAAAATACCCCTAAAATCTATCAAATATCGTGGTTGATCTATAGCTATTTAAATAATGATATTTAAGAGAGGACTATTTTTTACAAACATAGATATTTTTCATATTGTCAGGCTGGAAATTCAGATATATTAAATAGAGCAAAACATATTTCACATTATTTGAAACTGGACATGGCGTTAGCATCTCTTGCTTGAAATGATCATAAAACTACACTGTGATATAATTCTATGAAATGATAAAAAATGCCGACTTCTTTATTCAGCACAGGGGACAGGCAATATACAACAATCAATTTCAACACATGGCTAGCAAACACGAGACATTCAATCGATGTCGGTTCAACGCTGGCCCACCGTCTGCGATGCTGGCCCAGCGTTGACCCAACATTGACTGAATGTCTCGTGCTTGCTGAGAGGGACATGCCGCAATGGTTAGAGCTTGGCGCTCTGCCGATGTCGCTGCCTGCCGTGCGGTTTCGAGTCCCGCTTGGTGCAGGATTTTCAGAGAAATATAATGTTTCTCCCCTCTCAATCTTGGGACATTGTTAAGATGGCGTGTCCTTGGGCAAGACACTTCACCCTTAAATGCTTCACTTGACTCAGGTGAAAATGAGTACCTGGTAGGACAGAGATGGCAATGTGTACGATAAGTTCAATGCGCCGAAACGGCTGCAGGACTGTATGCTCCCCGGGGAGTTGAAATGGCACACGAATGACCAGGTCCAGTGACCAGGGGGTAAGATGATAGGTCTTCAAACTTGATATCAGACTATAAAAAACCTGCACCTTTGCTGGGTAGTCAGCAGGATGAGACGTGAACAAGATTTTTCTGTGATTGTATGACATATTGATGAGGATAGCATAGACCCATTCATTCCCTCTGTAAATATGGCATATCAAACCAATATAACTCGGAAGTCTTCACACAGCTACATTTTTCATCTCACAATATTTCTTTGCCATTAAGCCTAAGTCATTAAGCCTAAGTCACGCGAACGTGCCAGTTCAAAACAAAAAATGGCAAGAGTTCTGGTCAGGCCCAAGACGAGTCATGTAGACCGTCTCGTCTTCACCAAAGACGGTCTTGCATTTTTCAAGACTTCTCCAAGACGATTGGTTATAGTCTCGTCGTGAGTCGTGTTTTTGCTGTAGACTGGTGTTTAGACAGATGACGGCAGAACACACTCCCTGGTTTGGACTGTTAGACCTCACTATCCCATCATAAGGGATCAAGTAATACATAACGCTTTGTATAGATTGATAGCATTCTATATACAAGTGACATGTCAATGATGTGTTCTTTGAACATTCGGAAAGCTGGCTTGAAAACCATTTTCAGTCCTGATTTTGTGTATAACAAAATTATACGTAGGTCTATCATCTCCATGGAAAACACGAGACACTAACCCAATGTTGTTGTAATGTTGAACCACCATCTGCGACGTCTGCGATGCTGGGCCAACAGCACACCTACATTGGGTAAGCGCATCGTGTTTACTGGGACGTTCTGTGTGTAGTTTAGGCGTCATTCCGTGTCTACACATCGTCAATCATGAATATATTGTGTGCATTGTGCGGCGCCCATGTAACTTGTGTTAAAAAATCTAATGTCACGTCATGTGTCTCATTTAGATACAGGATGTCCTCTGCAAATGCGCTGGAGACTTCCGCTTCCGTTATAAGTGCGCGAGTAGCCATGTTTAACTAACACGGGACGTCCGTCCATCACTGACTCAATATTAGCCTAGTATCACCAACAAATATGAAGTGATTGTCGCAATTCACTGCTTGAGTGAAAATCAGGAATGTGCTGGTAACGGAATACTCCCTCTGCTATAATATCACAATCAAAACCATTTCTAGGGCTGATATTATTAGTTGTCACTCCAATTTATTGATGATAAACCGTACAGTCATTTATTTATTCGATATTATACGTTTTGTAATTAAGCATCCACGTCCCAGAATGAAACATGTAGGCTCTGTATTATTAAATAGAGAATACCTGTGATGATCCAGTCCTGGACAAACATTGTGAGCAGCAAAGGAAGAGACAGGACAGGAAGAAATGATCAAACATTTCCTGTCAACCTAGTCAGATTAACTCTGTCACAATAACTCAAGCTTCACAAGCATAGGCATAGGCATATGGATGGATTGCGGTCAAAGATATATCTAAATACCTTCTCTAAGCTAAGATAAACTTGATGTTAGCTTTAAGGTAAAAGTGGGTATTCACATACGACATGATCCAGAAACACAATTCTAATAGCGTGTCGATAAATGGGAAATAAGATCATGTGTATCATAAGCATTTTACACTCACTATAAGCGTTATGTTTGGTCCTTCAAAAGTCATGTCCATAGTATTCGATCTATGTTGAATTGTGTTTTTATCACGTCTTTATAACCATCTTGCTTGTAGTGGGAATTTAGCATTGCAATGCCATTATTTCGTTGATAATACCCCAGCTACACATACTATACGTCCATCCCACGCATTGACACCAATGACACCAGTTCGTTGATCTACGTCATGAACAAGCTAGTGATATGCTCAGCCTATTTACATAAATCAGGTGAATGGATCAACGAATACACATCGAGATTTTAGCGATGTGTGTTCGTATAACACTTAGTATTTACATGTGTGTGTGTGTGTGTGTGTGGAGAATGCTACAAAAATTTGTACATGCACAACTTATTGCAGCATTCTTAATGTATGCAGGCATATGACTTATTTGCACATTGAAGGCCACCAGACACACACACAGCTCGCCTGATGACCAGAGTCAGACACGAGTTCACGCTAAATATTGGTTGCATTTTTGTTGGCTGATGTGTAGCGCATACCAAACAACGAGCGTGCTTCCAACGCATATCCAGCAAGCGATGACATTTTATTCTAGATAATCAACCACCTGATTAAAATATAACCCTCACAATAACCCATTGAGTTCCCTTTAAATTTTAAAGGCATGGATTGTTAGTCATTTATATGTGACTGGGCTAAAATCTAAGACAACAAGTGTGTGGCGATAGTCTTTTACTGATCCGCTAATTAACACTTACATTTTCTTAACATCTACAACATATACGCGGAGCTGAATTGACGTCACATTAGGTATATAAAAGCGTAGTTCCAACGGCTTGAAAACTTGAATGAACGACAGCGCACAGACCTAAATTGCTTAGTATTCCCTTCATTGGACGTTCGTGAGCTCAAATGTATGTGTGACTGGGACTGTATGCATCCTAAATCACATGTGTCAATTGACGAAAGGGAACGATGAATGGACAATGATTATTAACCTGATTCGGATTTGCAGCGCCTCTGCGCTCGGAGCATTTAGGATTAGGTGCGTTACAAGTTTTTCTTTTCATTTCCACTGGTAATTCTTGGCTTTGAGGTCGAAATCACAGGGATTTCAGGCACCGTTTTTTCAGTGGCGCCTTGCAGACAATGTACTCTATGTAAGTCTGGGTGGGGCCTACTGGTCTAGGTTGAGCAGAGATGACTGTGAAAGCTTCGCTGGTCTTATTTTATGTTTTGTCTCAAAGCAGGCAAAAGAAAGATAATTCCCGAGAATCAGAAACTACAAACATGGTCGCCTGCCATCAAACACCCTAGAAAATCATCAAACAAGAGCAAAAACAACCGCCGGCGACGCCCTAACAACAGCCGCAGAACAAGCACCAGCAGCACAAGCAGCACAAGCAGCTGCAGCACCAGCAGCTGCAGCAACAACAACAGAAGAGCAGAAACAGCTAAGCAATCATAAGTACAGCACCTACATGACCGGCACCAGTATTCAGTGCATCAACTTCCAGCAGCATCTACACTGATTGCAACAGCAAATGTAACAACAGCCACTGCGGCATTATAATTACCAGTGCTCGGTGATATAGCCAAACGCCAGGGCAATCAACAATAACAGAGGAAGTAACGATAAAGACTTGCATTAAGACCACTAAAGCATTCCATTTTTATCAGTAATACACACAGACTTAGCAGGATCAGAAGCTGAAATAGCAATTAGAGAACTAGCAGCGCCGACAAAACAGCAGAATCCAGGGACACGCCCTGTCTTAGGAGATATATTGGTCAAGTATTGGGTCAATCTTGGTGACGTTTGGCCATCATTGATCTGATGGCATTCCTCCTTGTCTAATGTTGCTGTTGTATGTGTGGCTCAGCTATATCTGGCTTGTTAGGCGTGTCTACCACTATTACAGAGACAGAGGCGGTGAAGGCATCCTGACTTAGAAGCTCACATTTGTCCTGGAAATCCCCAGGCTTAATCTACATGGTGTCTTCACTCATTGCTAAATCTACATGATGTCTTCCCTCACTGCTTATTCTACACGGTGTATTCACTATCTGGCTTGTAAGGAAATCTCCAGGCCTCAGGCTAATGTACTCTGTGAAATAGTGATTACGATGTCTGGCTGATCAAGTTTGGAATAAAAAGAGAAGCCAATCTTCCACTTGGATTTGTCATTTAAGGATATAAACTTAAAGGTGGATTACTTCTGGGTCTGTATATGGCGACTTGTTTCGATCAAATCTCTGATGCGATAAAAATGTATTCTTATTTGTGTCCTATGGTACAGATGATGATGATAATTATATCCTGTCAACGGAATAACGTTTTGGATGTGTTTGACTAAAGGTAATTATAACATTTTGCTACACATGGCGTCATGCAAACATAGATTAACCATAATCTATTTGGCAAGTGACCTAATAAATCCCTAATTAGGTCTCTTGAAGTACACACAATATTCAGCTTCAACCGGCGATAAATATTCTTCATGTAATTTCAAACGTGGGTCATCTCACATTGATCAACAATGGACGTTTTTATCAAGCTACTTGTATGTTACTTTATGACGACATTAGGACCTGTTACGGTCGGTCTATTATGTCACCTGTGCGCGAATGCTGACATAAAGGAAGACTGTTATCTGAATGAGATCTCGTGTTCATACCGTCACGTGTGCTTTAAGGAGTCAATTCACGTGACCTATATCAGTCACAGCGGATTGGAGCAGCACATGATGACATACAGGATGGGATGCCGCCATTACACACTGTGTCGTGACCGAGTTAGTCATGGTCCAGGTGACTATGGTTACGAAAGAATCAGGACTGAATGCTGCTGTCACAAAAAATGTGAAAATGCCGATGGTGTTGGAGTGGGACATTTGGAAAACTGTCCAACATTATGGGACAACTACACAACAGAAGCTCACGGGCGAGCTGCTCATAATGTGGTGAGCTCTAGCTCACTAGGAGCCATCTATACTTTATGGACCTTACTGTACAGCACCATTGGGTGATAAGGTTTATGAAGCCTGATTGTAAATTACAAGTTCACGGCTATTGATACGTATGAAATATGTGTTAGATCAGCCATGCTGGTTATTGACAAATGCAATCACAGTTATCGTTTTCAGCCATTACATTCCATAGTCTATTTCAAGCCAAACCCACAAATTTACATATAGGTATGTTACATTTTTTACAAATTCACACAAATATTATTGTACTTTTGACAGCTATATTGCATTACTGTTGCAATGATCAATGTTTTACATGTATTTAAATGTTATTAAATTTGTTGATTGATCAAAATGCATCTGAGTTATATATCTGAAATTAGAATTAATAGTGTTGCTCAATAGATTTCCCTCTGATTATGCCGGGCAATATATGTTTTAAAATATTTCTAATCGATTGCCGCCGAATATTATACAGACATTGCGCACATTCTATATAAAAATTATTCTGAATGTAGCTAAATGAAAACCTACTCTCTCTACACCTAGTTATGTCTTGTCATTCACAACGAGATTGAAATGAACCGAGTTTATAAAATACCCCAGCTTAATATTTCATATGAAAAGCTTAAAATCACCTTATCTCGGTTGATTATAAACACAAAAGGTTCTTGAAGGTTCTTTTCTATATAGTGATATAGAGAAAGGTTCCACAAAATGTAAAATTTAACAAAATTGAACGCCGTTTTCAAACGTTGCCATATTTCTTTAATGCAAATGTATAAAAAAGGTGTCTGAACTATGTTCGCACGCTTGTGTTAGTTAATTCATTACCGTTGAATGTCAACAACTTGAATATCGTAAATTATCTACAATACGTGAACTCAGAGGTAGTCTGACTTTTTCACACTACACTCTAGAAGCAGTGAAAGCCACTGGAGTGACACTACGGAGAATCATTTAGTTGACAAAATACAATTGTTAAACGTAATATTAATTGCATTTTATATTTTATATAGCAGGAAAGAGGATGGTATTTTCCTCGACTGCGTGGTGCGAAATACTGCACAATTTCCACCACACAGTAAATGAAAATTATCCTATTTTAAAAAATACTGAATTTATCAAAATAAAGCTCTGAACCTCTCGACCTTACCGGCTGTAGCATCATAATTTAATTATTCGAATTTAAAATAATAAGATCACACATATGTACATGATATATGTGTCACCAGCAGGTTACGTGTCATATTATCTCACATATATAGGTCACCAAGAAGAGACGTGAAGCTCGGCAAATAGTGTGTAAAGTCACAGGTTCAGACAGTGGTATTTGTACCAGTCAGGTTGATGATGGATGTTTCTCTCTATTCTCCCGGGACAGAGTGAGATTAAGATGAATGTATCGTCTCCGCTGTATCCGGCTTGTATTATAAACGATGTAGGTCTATGACACAGACACATTAATTAATCAACCCCTTAACACATTGATTATGTGTATAAAGGATCATTTCATATCGCTGGTTTTAAATGCTAAAATTAATAACTGTATGTTTTGTATACTGTCAATGCAGGCTTAAGCCGGTTCACGTTGAGTGAAATATTTAACAAAATCAGCAAATAAAATATCCTAAAACCGTTCTACAGTCCAGAATGTTATCTCTGAATTCAATAGATTCTTGGATGTTCATCCTGATATTGAATGATTACAGAATACATTGAAGACAGACGATAACCAGCGGTATCAATGGGTTAACCCTTATCCAGCTAGCCTCGTATTATATATACGGTTTTCAGCAAGTTCCAAATCAAGTGAAATGTCACTAAATTTGCTTTGTGGTAGATGCTTAGTCAAATTATTTATTTTGGGAGGAGTCCATTTTTCATGAATAGTAATATTTTTCGTCATTTAAAGCCGGAAATTGCGTCAGCAATTCCAGCTTTAGATGAATGGAAAATACATATAAACATTTTAGCATCACAAATGGTTATTGTATACAAATTGTCAAAGATACGTCTAAAAAAATATCCTGGTATGCCAGTACATAAATGTAGGCGTAGAGGGGGGGGGGGGGTTGATCTAAAATTCCTACACTTTAGTTTTGGCACAGGTCGTTTAATCAGCGGAAATCGTTGTGAGAGTGTGAACAAGAAAATTAATTATTTAAAACTCCCCTTGTCTCAAACATGGTCAATGTGTGAATGGTTATTCTACAGAAAATAGAATGGCTCACAAATGGCAATGTTAAGATCGATAAAATTGTATTCATTTTATTTTTCCTAATACAAATTATAAAGGAAATTTATGTTGTTGTAATATAGGCAGAAATTGAAAACACTTGAACCTGTCAATTTCATTACTTATTTGACAACAATAAAACAAGCAAGAAAAACGTTAACTAAAGTATATCTTAACTTAGCAATACACTAGAAGTTATGGGTGGCAAAAACGGGACCTTATTCTGAGATACTCAGTATTTCAATGTAATAATTTTCACATGTAACCCTTAACGAACAGAGACCCACTTTAGATGTCAGAATCTGACGTCTATAGTTTATAACCTATAGTTTATAACCCCGCACTAAAAGGGTAAAATATTTATAATGGCCGTAGACCTTATAACCTTATATTTAAATGCTAAAATTAATAACTGTATATTATCTTTTGGTTTATATACAAATAACTAGCACTTTTAAGGTTAAAGAGGATAAAAATAATCCGTCACAGGCTCACGAGCAATTAGAACCCCCCCCCCACCCCCCCCCCCATTAATTACCAGTATTAAAGGTGTGTATCCGACTCGAGTGACCTCATCTTTTAAGAGTAAGATATTTGGTATTATTTAGTGAAATATAACTTTTCTAAATGTCCATATAATAAAACAGTGCTAAGACTGAAAAACAAAATTTCACGGGGATTTAAGATCCGCAGTTGATTTTTTCAGTCCCACTAATGTGTTTGCCGGGAGGACAATATACCTTAATTTGCTGTGCCAAAAATAGGTCGACCTTGAACTAACTTCCAGTACAACATCTTATAATCCCCTTTCCTGAATAAATCCTAACTTAGAGGGAAAGACAACTTGTCAATCTGGCCGTAATGATATAACCGTGACGTAGGTAATTTTATATTATTTGTGTTAGGCATTGTGTTAGGCATTTAATATGTGAATACAAATAAAACAAAATTGAGTGAAAAGAATTAAAATTCAGACGTTGATATTTTCTGGTTAAATGTGCTATGCAATGAAAATATAGATCTGATTAAAAAAACCTGTGATTTCGATTTATTGTGCGCAGTGATATATGTGACTTCTTGCATCAAGGACCAGAAAAAAAGATAGCATTCTGTGCCAATTTAGTCAGATTTGCCCATTGTACGGACTTATAAGCATACAATTATGATCAATTATATATCATAAAAAAACAATTATAATATCGAGTGAAAATTTCCGAGTGCGCGCATTATAAGTGTCGCATATTTTACGCAGTATCAATGTCGAAAAAAATTCATAGGATATGTTCTGTCCATTAATGGGCAACCATGCAAATGTCGACCCGAAAACGTCGGTATCAGTCTTATATACACACTAATGATTTTCATCTCGTTTTGTGTAATAGTTATATTTTTACATTATGCACAAATTATATTACTAAAATATTATTGAAGTATGGCATTGAAAATTGTTGAAAACTATTATATACAATGTCTACGACATCTTTACCACATATTGCTAGCTGCGTATTAGTCTCGAATACGAATACAAAAAGTTTATTTGTTAGGCCATCGGCCAGTACAAAATACAATTCATTCAAAAGTACAATGTTAAGCGTGATAATTATACATTACCGTATTGTTCCCTGCGTCTAAATGCCTGATTTAAACATGTACACAAAATTAATGGCTCATTGTAATGTTATATGAAATCAATACACAGTAAAAAAGGGCCGGCATGGTGGATTTGTTTTAGAAATCGTACGTCGCATCTGACAGATTTGTCATTCTACAGTTTACAGGTATATTCTTAAAATATCAGTGAATACTGATTGTTTTTCACACAAATGCATAATAGTTATAGTTTGATGTCACTGGTTGTTTTCTAATTATACAATTAGTGACACATCATGATATCGAGAATATAGTAACATGTATTATCTCAATGTCAAAATCTTTTTTGAACCCGGAGAGGCACTAACGCTCTACCATTGAACTAAATTGAACTAAAGTTATTTGCCATCCTGATAAACGTATACATCTGACACAGCACTTCAGAAGAGGAATGCATGGCGTGGTTCATTTTGTACACTGGACAATTGATTGTAGCTTTAAGAGTGACCCAAGGGACTCTTCTCAGCATCGTGTGCCAAATAAACCCCGACATGGCACGCAACGGGGCCTCGTTTACTTAATGCTGTTTATATCAAACAAAAAAACAGGTTAGATGCTGAGTGTTTCTCTGAATGATGTACTAATGTACATCATGATATTATATTTTCTCTGTTATTAACATTGTGGGTGTGTGTAAATTGTGCTAGTGATCGTACATATCGTCGCCTCGGAGCTAAAGGATCCTATCTGACACTCGTCAGAGTGGCAGATAGGATCCTTTAGCTCCGAGGCGACGATATTAGGTCTGACGAATTATTCTATATTGACATAATATCAAATACTTCTGATATTCAATATTGACATAATATCAACGTAACTTCTGATATTCCAAATCGACATAGCATCAAATACTTCATATGCATAGGCTAGGAATCCCAATCACCTTCACATGATAAACCACAGACGACGTTAATAGTCATGTATGTAGTCCCTAATGAAGACATATAGGCCTGATGCACTGTTTATTTATAAATGACCATCCACAACAGAGCTTGACAAATGATAGCTGCCACCGTTGACAAATATAAGGTAGCTTATAAATATGCTGAGTTCAATTACAGAAAATCATATGGAAAGAATTTCATAAAAAAACAATTAAATTTATTGCAATAATGTTAGCATGAAAGTAGTGTTCCGTAGCATTACCGTTTACACTGGCGAACAAAGATTATTTTAGCCAGCGTTGGATTGATGCTAGTCCACCACCGTAGTTGGCGAGCCAACATTAAATTGTTATATTCTAACATCTTCGACAGTTCGATCAATATTGATTAAATTCCACTTTTCACGGAAGTTTATCAAATAATTATCTGAAAGTGTTCATTATTATTTGAATATAGTTCAACAAAATATCTCTGGTTTTCCTGTGATGACACGATCTGCTTTTCATGTCTTATAGGTGTTGTAATCATCATAGGGCTACAGTTTTATGAAGCAGAGTCTTTAGAGATGGTGTCACGCGATCTGAGTCAACACCACGAAAGAAAGATCTGCTTTGTGACAAGCTTTTTTCTGTCAGGACTCTGATTGAATAGCTGCTGCTGGGTCGATGGCTTGTTCTCCTCCTCAACAAACAGACACGATTGTCCAAATGCCGGCTTAACTTTGGCCCACCGTCTGCGACGATGGGCCACACTAACCCAACATTAGGTCTATGTCTTTTTGTTCTCCTTGTCAATGATTAATGGTTTCATCCGAGCAGACAAAGGGATGTGAAACTGGGTGGGCGATGTTTTATTTCCAGAAGAGCTGGCGTTGATGAACAAAACGTGTTAGACTGGGATTTAAACGTGTCTGGATTTGGTAGGTGGTAGTCGGTAAACACAAAACATTTGTATAACATTTCTACAATGTTGGACGAACGTCGAAGACGTTGGGCCGACGTTGTACAAATGTTAGACAATCGTTGTTTTGTTTGCCGGGTAGACGGTGATAAAAACGAACTACACGTACTTCGACATATGTAGCCAAACATTAGAATCTCAAATGTGAATATTCTACAAAACATTGAGACATATATGACATTTCTTAAAAAATTACCAGTGTGGAAAAAAGGAAGTCTCAGACGCTTCGTGTTGGTATGTATATAACTCTATCTGTGTTCGAAAGACATTGGCCAAATATGGAAGTGGTCAATAATTATGTTTTATTACATGGTTTCCTTTGACCATGTTGACCAGCTGTTTTTGTTGTTGGTTTTTACTATATTGTAATACATTGTATTATATTTAAATGTAAGCTATGTGGAAATATGTTTTATATATCATAAAAACGGATATAGGCCTACCCTTTTATATGGTATGTAACATAATTATGTAAATTTGCTAATATGACTAGAACAGCAACGACACACGCTTACGTAACCCTACCCCCTAATTCTAGACTGGTTTTGGTGGTACCTCCATATAAGTGGTCAAATTATAAAGTTTGTCCCTTTTTAATGTTAACATCTTATTCCGTGTTTTGGACATAGTTATGGTCCACCGAGGCAGGCAGGTAGGTAAGCAGGCAGGTAAGCAGGCAGGCAGGCAGGCAGGCAGGCAGGCAGGCAGGCAGGCAGGCAGGCAGGCAGGCAGGCAGGCAGGCAGGCAGGCAGGCAGGCAGGCAGGCAGGCAGGCAGGCAGATATGCATAAGCCCTACATACAGGCAGACACTGTTCGTTGATATATATGACCAGTCTTAAGATAATGGTGATTAGGTTAGATGAGGTCGGGTCAGGAGAGTCATGGACATCCTGTTCCGGAACCTGGGCATTTTGTCCAGCAGTCACATGACTTCTTGTCACGTGGACAATGTCTGACCTTCACTAAATCCTGGAATTATATGAGTAGCTGGTATGAAGGCACTCATATAGTGTACACTGTACACTACACTGAGAGATCAAAATACGATATTTTCAATACCTTATGAGCGTGAAAAATACATAGCATGATCCACTTAATTGATAATATGTGATTGTCATACTTTCACTAAACGATAAAATACAAGGCATAAACATGCAAACAATTCCGTTTTGATGAGAGAGAACAAATTTCTTAACATAGTCAAAATGATTACCTCTACGTTTTTTATTGTGACTTAATTCGATTTAATAAACCAAATAAATAAATAATTTGGCGTAATTGGGTGACGAATTTCAAACAAGACTGAAAGTGATGATTATATTGTTTGGTTCTGCATTTGGTATCTATGTAAAAACGTACAGAGTCAAAATATAGCATATAGACAATGTGCATTATGTCTAAGATATGAAACGCATCAACAATTAGCAACTGGAGTGAAACTAAGACGTGGATCGACACACTGTTCTTTGATTCCAAATACCAAATTGACCTATCGACCTTCAGGTCCTATATTAACCCTTTAATCGCCAAATTATTCATTTTGAGTTTTCACCCATTTGAAGTTGTGTCTCGCTGACGCGATCCACAACTTCAAGTGAGTGAAAATTATTCAGATTTGACAAAATGGAGGTCAACTCTTTTCAAATCTTGCTGGTTGATGTCACATTTTATCTTTAACATATTTAAAATGTGGTACTTAAAGTGCTAATAAAAAATGAAAACCCGAATATATGCGGCACCGGCGGTTAAAGGGTTAACACGATTAATATCACAATGAAACATCACAGTGACATCTGGAATATATCGTAGCAATTGGCCCGTCTCCCTTATCCTACATGTTGTAGGGCCTGTATTTTGTTATTTTACTATCTTTGTTTTCCTTTCAAATTGAATGAAACTTTATATCGCGTTCCGCACTTAGGCTTTGGTGTAAGTCATTCTGATATCTCACTTCAAGGCTGCAATGCGAGTCTGGATTAATAAAAGCGGGACAAATCAATGAGGACATCATACGGAAGCGTGCGTCTAATCCATTACTGCTCCATACAAATTGTCACATGCTGTCAGCTATTACTAGTATGTAAACACAAAATATTTGTATAACATTTACAAAATGTTGGACCAACGTCGGATACGTTGGGCCCGCTGGGCCTACGCTTTATAAATGTTATACAAATGCTTTTTCCTTACTGGGTTGATATGCAGTAGGCCTAAATGTAGCTGACATGAAGACATGACTACGTAATACAATTGGAAAAACAATTTTCTTGTGTCTAATAAGGCTTAAAGCTGTCATGATTTTTTTTCTAAAACTTGTATTCAACCTATCGAACACATGACCTTGAGCCAATGCTGATCTAAGGGTCAAGGACGCACAGTGTACTGACCCTTAATACTATTAGTAATTCCTTAAGTGATGGTCGTTTGTGGAAATGTTCAGAATATGGAGATATCGTAGATAAAGTATTCCTATTCATGCCAATATCTCATGAATACATTATCATCATCCACGACAACCTCTCATCCGATCTCCACAAATTAGGACGACAAACTTTAGGTGTGGCCAATTTTCAGTCTGTATGACAATAATATTGCTATATAGGGTCTACATGATTTTTTAAAGCTGGAAAGTATTTTGCAATTGATTACAATGTCAATTTCAACTGGTAGTTCTTCTCGTTTTTTCTCAGGTATTTTGCTCTCATTTTCTGCTGTCCTGGTTTGATTAAATAGGCCTCTCAAGTATAACATATGCATTTTTAAACCATTTCTGCACAGAGACCGACTTGAGACGTCATAATCTGACGTCCATAGACGTCAGATTCTGACGTCTAAAGTCGATCCCGCACTAATAGAGTAAAAAATGATGGTATGGTCGTAGAACATAAGTATTCAAATGAAGTGGGAAGAGCTAACTAAGATATTTATGATGATTTGAAATTGAAAAAAACCCTATATTTCAGCGTTGTAGGGGCTAGATGTGCCATAGTGAACAGAAAACGAGAAGAGGTACTAGATCCTAAGGTTTGATACATGGATAACCTGACAGTGAGCATGCTTGCAATCCGACTGATAGTTTCGATTAGAATAGTTAAAGCCAGGCACGCGTTTCATATAAACGTGGTCTTACTAATGTGGTAAAGTTAATTTTTTGACTTGATTACGTTATAGAGACTTTTATTTTTACAATTCGTCAACACTGAAACGAGTTTACACTTTTAGTCTTGTTGTCAGAACCCATACAAACAAATTGGCCGACCTTGAGCTTATCCCATCATACACGAGGCGCTGACCCAATGTTTCTTTAATGTTGGCCCACCGTCAACGACCCTGGCCCAGCATTAAACCAACATCGGGTGAATGTCTCTCGTTTGCTCGGTTAATGGAGTCATTTTGCCAGGATGTCTACATTGAGTGACAGCTCCACATAAAGAGCGTCCTCATCAATGGCTTCAACCATCTCATCCCCCCCCCCCACTCCCTAGCATTCAAATATTTTGACCGCTCTTATAATCACATGGCTATCTGTCCATGTATAGTTATGTAAATCCCTGAACACATGCCATCTCTTCCTGTCATGTTCCTTCATGAATAATAGTAAACTGAAAATGTGACATATCCTCATGTGACCAAAAAAATTGTTTTTTTCTATGCGTGCTTGCTACAAAAGGTATGGATATATGTTTCTTGTTGGAAAATTGTTTGTTTGTTTGTTTGTTTGTTTGTTTGTTTGTTTGTTTGTTTGTTTGTTTGTTTGTTTGTTTGTTTGTTTGTTTGTTTGTTTGTTCGTTCGTTCGTTCGTTCGTTCGTTCGTTCGTTCGTTCGTTCGTTCGTTCGTTCGTTCGTTCGTTCGTTTGTTTGTTTGTTTGTTTGTTTGTTTGTTTGTTTGTTTGTTTGTTTGTTTGTTTGTTTGTTTGTTTGTTTGTTTGTTTGTTTGTTTGTTTGTTTGTTTGTTTGTTTGTTTGTTTGTTTGTTTGTTTGTTTGTTTGTTTGTTTGTTTGTTTGTTTGTTTGTTTGTTTGTTTGTTTGTTTGTTTGTTTGTTTGTTTGTTTGTTTGTTTGTTTGTTTGTTTGTTTGTTTGTTTGTTTGTTTGTTTGTTTGTTTGTTTGTTTGTTTGTTTGTTTGTTTGTTTGTTTGTTTGTTTGTTTGTTTGTTTGTTTGTTTGTTTGTTTGTTTGTTTGTTTGTTTGTTTGTTTGTTTGTTTGTGGATATTTAATCACAACATAAATATTTCTCACTCGCAACCAGACACATTGCTATTTTTGCATAAGTTATGTAAATGATATTTTTCAATTTATGCAAATTGCATGCTAATTCCCTGTGATACCACATTTAAATTTATGGATTGATAGCTAAGTACCCGACACAGATGGATCTGCCACATTCCAGCACACATGCGACTATAACCCAATCTTAGTTCAATGTTCCAACACAGTCTTTTTTGGTCGATATCTCAAGCCTATCCTTCCAAACTAAAGACGTAAAGTAGCCACTTTTATTTTTCAAGCAAACACTGTTAGCAGGTTGGGAATCTCGCTATATATAGGCCTAATTAGATATATGTATTTTCTTCGAACTATGTGTTAACCATTTTTGTTGCATTTTTGTTTGCGTTGAACCTTCATCTTAATGATGATTATGCTAATGTATGTGCTAATACGATGTATACATTGTGAACCCAAAACAGGTGAATAAATTACCTATGTACATGATATATTGAATCATATGTTAGAAGACCAGTCACGATGAGTCGACGAATATCCTAAATGAGAAAATATAACAAATAGTGGTGGTCTGAGGCAGAGCACGCTACCTCTTGGTCACGGAGGTTCAAAAAAAAATTGAATCATTACGAGTGAGCGGGAAGGAAACATTTTGTTTCCTTAAAACGTGAAGGCCAGAGTGGGGTTCGAACCCGCAGGCAGACAGCTTTAACCACTGCACCAGGGTCTCGCTGGATGGATATAGAAGGACATAGGAAGCGACGCAAGGCTCGTTAATGGGAAATACATGTATATAGTAGAGTATTCATTTGATCATGTTTACGCTCTAAAGCAAGATATTTTGTTTCCAAAACATTTCATAGTGGATTATGACATATGAAAAAATTATTTAAGGGGGTTATGACAAATAATCAGTTCCAACTTTATCATTTTTCAACTGATACGATATAGATCATATACTGTACTTTTTATAGTGAAAGCCATGCATCAAAAAGTTTATCTTGGTAGTCGGAAAATATAGCAAAATAAAAGGATGTAGCAAAATTACACTTAAATACAAAATGGCACGTGAACATTTAGCTTTAGAAATACTCCTATTACATATTTGTTGGAAAATACACTACGTTTTATATATAAATATTGCAAGATTAAATCTCTGCACAAACTGAATGTCAAATATAATACAGGCCTATTTATAAAGGGATGACAAACAGAGGTGCATGAATTACACCAATGGATATGGAAAGTGTACGCCTGGTGCCTGTCATATGACGAATAAATAATACAGATTCTTTCTAGAGGATAAAGTATACAACAACTTGCTAGTAGATATTTCTTGGTGACCAACGTCACCGGTGCCCTCTATTGAATGAGAATAAATGACCCTCGATGTCTGAGATAAAGCTGAAGTAATGACTGAGACTTTGAACCCCTATTGTCTGCCTACCAGCTGATGCTTGGAGGCTTTGTTGCTGCCAGACAAACAGACTGGGTGTTTCGCTGGGGGGGGGGGGGAGAAGAAAATTGAATGGCTCGTCCGCTGTGCTAAGTGACAAGATACGTTGATCCAATGTCCCAGCACCAGTGTTTCATCTAGCTTTTTCTAACATGGCGCAGCGCCATGTTGCCTTTTTGTGAGCGCCATGTTGCCCTTCGTGAGCGCCATGTTGCCCTTCATGTGCGCCATGCTGCCCTTCTAATATTCAGACGGTGATATGCCTCTTTGAACTGTTGTTACGTCATATTCAACCCACCCAGGCCATTGTGACAGTAAAAACACCCCAGTCACTGATGTCAGGCGCTCACACCTATGACGCAATACCTGATAACGGTCTGTGTACATAGTGGTATTAACTTATGATGTTTTCTGTTTATACCCTTAATTGGGGAGGGTGGGTGCTGGAAAAAGCCTAACTGGGTGCCCGGCGTGCTTGATAAGGTGCCCCTAAAGTTAGGTGGCGCCATGCCCCTTCTGAATCCTAGATGAAACACTGCCCAGCACCGCTCATGTTGTTGGTTCCTTCAGCGCGGGGATCGTCTTTAGACGTCAGCAGCTGACGTCTATGGACGTCAGATGCTGACGTCTAAAGACGATATGAAGGAGCTGCAAATTTACAGTGGTCCTAGACCCATAACATAGGTATTCAAATAAAGCGAAAAGAGCTAACTAAGGCATTTATGATGATTTCAAATTGAAAAAACTTTGGTCTCCATGGTTTATATAAAAATATTTCAGAGTTGCAAGGTTTAAAGAGGGAAACTGTTTACCGACACATCAGTGGTCCCCAAATTCATTTTACTCTTGATCACACACAATGCTATTCCTTATTGGACCACATTTCTGCGATGTTGGGCAACATTAAAACTATGTAGAACCAGCATCCAGTGTCTGTGAATTCCTGGCTGTAAACATCACACCTCTGATTTACAGCTTTGATGAGCATAAAAAAGTCCTGTGAATAATCTTGCGTTTTTAATTTACAAATGTCTTTCTTTGAACAAGATAATTTGAGCTTGATAAGATGGTTTGATGCTGGGCCACTCTCGTATACGTTCGTCCAGCATCAGACCATATAGCACAGTCCAGCAAAGACGATTTTCGCGACTTTAAATTTACGTGAATATATGATTTTGGGATTTTTCACGAAATTTACAATTCGCGAATTTTCATTTTTCTTTAGTACCGCTATTATAATAAAAAAATTCGCGAGATTCTTGAATTCGCGAATTTCAAGAAAATTAAAACCTCGCGAATATTACCAGATGTAGGCCTACAGTATTACCGCAATATTAGTGACTTGTTGGCCCAAACGTCTACGACGCTGGCTCAGCATTCAACCAGCATTGGGTGAATGACCTGTGTTTGTTGGACTAGGTTGGTTATCGTAGTATTTGATCAGTAATCGTGTGTCGTTGAGTCATAACTTTTTAAAAAACACAAACGTCTCTTGTTTCAAATTTTAATAACAAGCTTTCGTTTATGTAATCTTAATGACAGTGTAGGTCTACATGTCATATTCTCTATGCCCAAGTCACACACACAACACGCACAATCCACACAAATACGCAGCGTATGTTTTAAGTTTTCATGTAGGTGTGGATCATTCTGAGCTGTTCACTTTAAAGCTAGATATTTGCATGTGTAATACGTTCTCTACGTAGGCTATGTTTACACACCAGCAGGCCGTCAAACAGCACAAAGCCCGCTGAACAAGTGTCAGACCTACGTCAGACTCCATTTTAGTGGAATTTTTTGAAGCTTAACAACAACACGCAATGATAGGCCTACGCTAACAACAACACGCAATGATAGGCCTACGCTAACAACAACACGCAATGATAGGCCTACGCTAACAACAACACGCAATGATAGGCCTACGCTAACAACAACACAATAGTCAGGGGGCCAGGAGCTGAACCTGGAAAGTGGGTCCAAAGTTTTTTTCTCAATGTTTTCATGTTATATGGGTATTGTACTCTATGAAACCGCGTGATGGCATTCTCACAGCATTGAGCATTTTGAAATAACGAGTTTTACATTTTTTCGCCTATCGCGGCACAAAATAGTGGTTTTACGTGATCGGGAAAAACAGAAGATCACTTTATATATTCACACAACTGATAGTTATTAGTTTTATTGTTTGTATATTATTGTATATTAATAATAAATATCACTGGGTCAAAGGTCAAAGCTATAGTTCAAGGTCAAAGGTCACAAAATCAGATCAAACATGCCTAATTCAGTATCGTTTGTATATCACACCCTCCATATTTGTACATGTTTCTATAGCTGAGCCTGTATTCATTGTCTTATAATTTAGGTTTTTGTTATGAAGTGTCATGATCTTAATTAACTAGATAACCTGTCGCTCACATATTCTCGCTCATCTAGGCCACACTCCAAATGTGGCCTACGTGACCGTACATGTATATATTTGCTGGGATGAAAGATAAGGGGATTATTATATTGTTTGAATAATGTAGCAATGTATTACACGTTGGCATTCTATTGCATGGGCCAGTCAACATGATTCACTAACCCAAAGTTGGGCCATTATCTGTGACGCTGATGGGCTGCATTGACCCAACACTTCCCCAATGTTTAGATGCCCGGCCGCTATTGAGACACACAGAGAAAATTTGTGGGCCCTAATTAGGTAAAGGTAAATCCCAGCCTCTGTGTCAAGGCAAATGATTGTATTGTGCGAAATATGAAGTTGGTTCATCAATGACAATGTGGTCTGAATTTAACTGTGACGTATATGTTCCCTTCTTGTGCTATAACAGTTTAACATATGACTAAATAATTCACGATATTTAACCATTTTGTTTCTTATTTATAGTTCCAATATCACAGCATATCTATATGTAACTATATGGATACATCAATTATCAATATGTGGTGTAATAATTCAGAGGTTACTGTACCTGCTAAACTACCAAAATTGTACGTAATAGTTATTGAAAAAAAATAATTCTTTATCTTAAACAAGTTAAATAATCAGCAATGATACCACCACCTTTGCCATAATTTTGTCATTTGCTATATATTTATATTAAAGCTACTACTACCTTCCTTGTTCATTGTTTGTTTCATCATCTGTGTTTATATAGTAGTAGTATGCATCATATTCTTAGACAATGGCGATGCGTCCTGTATTCCTGCTTTGTTGCTTCCACATCGAACACTATCACATGGTTTTTACTAAAGTAACCATATGAATATTTTTTATGTAATTAGGGACCAGTTGAGATGCAATCTGAGATCAGTTGACTTCATTCAGGGACTGTAGTTGAACATAACATATTCCCGTCTATGCTCCATTCATATGCTAACGGATCTAACTTCTGTGGCTCAAGCGTCAAGGCATTCTTCAACGTAAAGTTCTATTTTCAAATGTTCCCGGAAGGCTTGCTCAGGTGATGGTAATTAACATAATTATCAACAGGTGATGCTCCCCTCGTCGAGTTACTAACGACAGAATAAGTTCCTTACTACATCGAGCCAGAAGACATTAATATCTCCGATAATACCAATACCAAAGCATCCAACCATAGTATCACATCGTGACAAGGAGGGTCCTGGCAGCAGATTAGGAATGAGGTCAAAATATTCAGCAGTGGTCACTTTAATTTCTATGACACATTATGTATAGGCGATTGCATTATAATGGGAATATCAATATTTGTCTCCTAAAGCTGTGTAACTATATGCTGTTGTCAGCTCCTTCGTGATTATCGTCTTATTATGCGACTTTCGGATTTTTGCTATTTAGATCGGTCCTGGTATTAAGAGTGTGCATGTGCTCTTGTGTATGTTTTGAATAAGACCTTCATCCTGTTATACTAGCAGCAGTCACCAAAGCTGTTGGAACAGGGATATGTTTGAGGTTAGATACCCTACATCTTGCTATTCGTGCTCAAAATTATATATTAAAGACTATATGTAGCAACATTATCTTGGAAAGCAACATGTTGGACAGCAAGCGCAGAGCTCAATTTTAAGTATGTTAACATACTAAGTGAATTTAAATATGCATAGACATAGGTTTTATAAAATAAATTATCAAATGTACATTTAAATGATCTGCTAAATTACAACTGTATCGGCCTACTTTTCGAGATAAGACACGAGATACAGGATAGCTACTGGCTGATTCAACACCTCATTTAGACCACCGCGACCCTCTGTTTGCCGACGGTGCATCTAAATTATTTAAATTTTAAAATGCTTCCGTTTTCAGGTTCCTTGCCACCCTTGTCAACCAGACATCATCAATGAGTATTGTATACTAATGAAGAATTGGAAAGGCTAAGAGCAGCTTTTAAACAAGTTGCGTTGCCTTTATCTCACTCTCACCACCCTTCAGGTGCTAGGGTTCACTCATCATCACATTATCTCGGGTAACATTGGCTTTATTTTGTGTTTAAATGCATAAATGTAAGTCTGCACCACGGAACTGATCCTGCATCAGAGTTGTACACCGATGACACCCATGAAGAGATGTATACCACCAACCCGGGGATATGTCTCTGGCAAACAATTATCTGGATACACCCAAAGGACATCTGCCATCATTTTACGCAGTTGCAGATTTGATTTCATAATTGTAAATAGGGGCCTGTCGCCAATGACTGGAAATGTGTCATACCTGTTATAGCAGTGTCATAGTGCGCATGTGGCATATCAATATGTGGTGAGCCTATACAATTATGTATAATTATGCTACGAGTGTTTTGAGTGTCACACACTGTCTGCTTTTCTACAAATTATTCAGTTTGACAGTTTGATGGTTTGTAGATTTCATGAAAAAATGCCCATAAAATTGACCCTTCATTGGCCCTTCTCTAACATGTTTACCTCGCTCTCTTGGTTTAGGGGCAACTCTGGTAGAGCGAAAGACGCAGGCATGTCACATTTTTTTGAATCATAGTATCTGCTAAACACTTTATCAAAATCATGATAATCTGCGGTCGTCTTGATGACTCTTTTGAAAACCTTTTAATTGTTGTTTTATCGCGTTTAAAAGAAAACATAGACTGTGGATGGGTCATGATTTCTTGTCATTCGCTGCTGAGCCCTCTTGGTCTGAATTATCAATCACGACGAACAGTTCGCACAAGTAATTCCAAATGAATGAAAATAATTTCAAATTTATTTTTATTCACAAAGCATAACGCTTGGATGGGGGTTACAATACCTGTCATCAATCGAATCTAGCCATGGAGCACCCATACGTTGCCATAAAGGTATAATGTTATAGGTATCACTTGCAGAAACATAGACATATCAAACAGAACTAGACAGTCAGTCAGAGACTGCAAACTTCCGCCGCAGTGATTGTGTATTGGATCCGGGTCGTAAACTAAACAGGATCATTTCCAAATTTAATGGATTGTTCCTTGGCCCGAGACGCACCTCTGATAAAAGTTTCATGCAAATCCATTCATTGCTTTGTAAATAATCCTACTGACGGACAGACAAACCATCGCGACCAAAAACATAACCTCCTTTGACAGAGCCAATACACCACACAATGATTTCTTTTAAAAATTTATAAATCTCTAAACAAATGTTTTGATGTTAAGTGTTAACATCGTTGGATGACGTAGTATACAAACTTTTAAAACGTATGGCCAAAATTATACATTATATATCTCGTCGATATATTTATAGAATATTAATTATTGCGGTACATATGTCTCATAGTTACTCTACGACATCATATTCAGGTTCGTGATGAAATTCATTTCATTTTGATAGGTCACACTCAAACATTATTGTGAAATTTTGAGGTTTTCACACTGGTAATTATATTTATGAAAGGCCTTGGGGTCAAAGGGTTCACATAACTCAAAACTTCTGGTTCAATCAATTTGTACAATAAGGACTTCACTTTTGTTAACACTGAAGACATACTATTTCCAATGATGGCAAATATAGATTAGTTTGGCGCTTTATATAAATATTTGTTATTTTTTCGCACCGTGTAAAACCATTATTTTGCGTCCCGATTGACGCGATTTTATAAAACGTGTTATATAAAAATGCTCAATGTTGTAAGAATGCCATCATACAGTTTCATGGAGTACAATACCTGAAAACATGAAAACATTGAGAAAAAAACTTTGGACCCACTTTCCAGGTTCGAACAAAAATATGCATTTGAACCCCTGCCTACAATGGATTGTACGGTGGCTGGATAACATTTGTATAACATTTGCACAATGTTGGACCAACGTCGAAGACGTTGGGTCAACATTGTACAAATGTTATACAAATGACCATAAGATTTTATTTTTTCATTTGTTTTATTTCGTGACCATATTTCGTGCCCGCGAAATAGTATGTTGTGGCCACAAAATAAAGCAAATGAAAAAATAATCCCACTTTCCGCACATGTCAATAAAATTGAGTAGACTACGGTGGGTTACAAACGGTCTGCTAATTTGACTGTAACCCTGTTTCCGTTCCCTTTGTCCATATCTGCTTCATACAGTTTTTCTTTCCTCTGGGCTCAGACAAGTGATGGAGGCTTTGATGTCCCTTTCGGGAAAAATCGTTTAGGGTATTTTTTACAACCAGCACGCTCATAACATTATATCGTATACATTTATTACTATAGCCTTTTCAGACACTCTAACCTCAAGGTGGCTGATATGAGCTATTATGCGCTGTGGTCTGGCAGATGGGGCGTTATGGGCTGTGGTCTGGCAGATATAGGGCGTCATGGGCTGTAGTCTGGTAGATAGGGCGTCATGGGCTGTGGTCTGGTAAATAGGGCGTCATGGGTTGTGGTCTGGTAGATAGGGTGTCATAGGCTGTGGTCTGGTGGATAAGGCGTCATGGGCTGTGGTCTGGTGGATAGGGCGTCATGAGCTGTAGTCTGGTAGATAGAGCGTCATGGGCTGTGGTCTGGTAGATAGGGCGTCATGGGCTGTGGTCTGGTAGATAGGGCGTCATGGGCTGTGGTCTGGTAGATAGGGCGTCGTGGGCTGTGGTCTGGCAGATAGGGCGTCATGGGCTGTGGTCTGGTAGATAGGGCGTCATGGGTTGTGGTCTGGCAGATAGGGCGTCATGGGCTGTGGTCTGGCAGATAGGGCGTCATTGGCTGTGGTCTGGTGATTAGGGCGTCATGGGCTGCGGTCTGGTGGATAGGGCGTCGTGGGCTGTGGTCTAGCAGATATAGGGTGTCATAGGCTGTGGTCTGGTAGATAGGGCGGCATGGGCTGTGGTCTGGCAGATAGAGCGTCATGAGCTGTGGCCTGACATAGGGCGTCATGGACTGTGGTCTGGTAATTAGGGCGTCATGGGCTGTGGTCTGGTGGATAGGGCGTCATGGACTGTGGTCTGGCAGATCTAGGGTGTCATGGGCTGTGGTCTGGTAGATAGGGCGTCATGGACTGTGGTCTGGCAGATATAGGGCGTCATGGACTGTGGTCTGGTGGATAGGGCGTCGTGGGCTGTGGTCTAGCAGATAGGGCGTCATGAGCTGTTGTCTGACATAGGGCGTCATTGGCTGTGGTCTGGTGATTAGGGCGTCATGGGCTGCGGTCTGGTGGATAGGGCGTCGTGGACTGTGGTCTGGCAGATATAGGGTGTCATAGGCTGTGGTCTGGTAGATAGGGCGGCATGGGCTGTGGTCTGGTAGATAGGGCGTCATAGGCTGTGGTCTGACAGATAGAGCGTTATTGGCTGTGGTCTGGCAGATAGGGCGTTATTGGCTGTGGTCTGGTAGACAGGGTATCATGGGCTGTGGTCTGGCAGATAATCGTATTGATTACTGGCGATAAAATGTGACACTTGATGTAACACTTTGCAAGCTCTGCAGTCACATAACACGGATCGTGGTCAGGATTAATGCCTATTCCTGATCCACTTCATCGGATCGGCTGTCAAGCAAGAGACGCTGACCTAATGCTGGTTTAATGCTGGACCAGCGTCTACGACGCTGGCCCAACAATAAACCTACATTGTGTCAACGCCACGACATCTCCTAACTTGATCGATCTCAGGATTGTATTTCCCACCTGCTGGACCAGACAGAACCGCGACGTCTGACACGTCGATATTATACCCAGAACATAACACGTGTCAGACCATCTCTGACTGGATGTTGGGCCATTGCCTCAGACTCTGACCCGTTACTGGGTTAATGTTAGGTATGCGCTATCAAACAATCAATGCCAACACCCAGTCAGCAAGACGAGTGTCAGCAACAACCAATTTATATCACAGCAGCTCAGAATGACATCATATAGGCCTATTTTATATGTGTTATACATAAATATAGCACTCAGAATTTTTTTAATAGCCCCCTATATTTTATAAACCGAAAGTGATCTTATTATTATTATTACTATAATCATAGATTAACCACATTTTTCGTTAATCTATGCTATAGCGTAATATTATATTTTCTGTCAATTTTAAACTTATATATATAAAATATAAATATTATAATATTTTATTCAATCTTTTAAATTTCCCACTTATAAATTTAACAATCGTAAGTAAAGAGAATATATATCATACATACAGGGATCATCCGTGCGTATATTGGGGTGCATACTACATGTATTTGAATTTAGCATTGATTTTTTCCTATATATATAGGTAGAGCATAGAGTAAAATACAACCTCAATGACTGTATTAGGAATGTTTAACCCTTTAACCGCCAAATTATTCAATTGAAATTTTCACCCACTTGAAGTTGTGTATCGCTGACGCGATCCACAACTTCAAGTGAGTGAAAATCATTCAGATTTGACAAAAAGGAGGTGAACTCTTTTCCAATCTTGCTGGTTGATAACATATTTTATCTTTAATATGTTTAAAAGGTGGTATTTAATGTGCCAATAAATAAAATGAATTAAATATAATATATATAATTTATATTAAAATATTCCACAACAAGCAGTTCTTTTCAAACCATATATATTTGCTTCCGTAATTCACATCTTGATCGAGTTAATCATTTATCAAGCTATTCCACACATTAACCCTCCCAATGATCTCCTGAGAGAGAACTTATTAAACCAGTGAGAGAACTTAAAACTCGTAGGAGAGAACTTATTAGTCCTGCGAGAGAACTTATTACTCGTGCGAGATAACGTATTATTCCTGCGATAGAACTTATTAGTCCTGAGAGAAACCTTATTACTCATACGAGAGAACTTATTATTCCTGCGAGAAAACGTATTACTTGTGCGAGAGAACTTATTACTCGTGCGAGAGAACTTATTACTTGTGCGAGAGAACTTATTATTCTGCGAGAGACCTTTTAATCCTGCGTCAGAACTTATTATTCTTTTGAGAGACCTTATTACTCCTGTGAGCAAACCTATTATTCCTGCGCCAGAACTTAATATTCTTTTGTGAGACCTCATTACCCCTGCGAGAAAACTTATGACTCGTGTGAGAGAACTTATTATACCTGCGAGAGAACTTGTTACTCATACGAGAAAACTTAGTACTCCTGCGAGAAAACTTATTACTCCTGCGAGAGAACTTGTCACTCCTGCCAGAGAACTTGTCACTGCTGCCAAAGAACTTGTTACCCATACGAAAGAACTTGCTACTCCTGCGAGGGAACTGATTACTCCTGCGAGAGAACTTATTATTCCTGAGAGAGAACTACGAGAACACAATCCACCTCAGATGTCATACCTTCACTTCGTATTGCTCTTTGCCTTAATATTCAAGCCCTTAACTTTCAATATCAAGTGCCACCAATTTATTCGCAAGCTTAGGCCTAACGCACCACAATCATGCACCACACATTCGTTCATTTATCTAGCTATTCATTCATCATTTCTCCCAATACATTTCTTCGTTTTTTTATTTATCGACTCGTTGATTTTGTCAATAATTTATTTATTTATGCATTCATTCACGCATTCATTTATTCATGTGTGGACAGCCAGGGAAGAGCCAGGACTGTGGACAGGAGTGAATGATGAAGCATTTCCTGTCAGCCTTGTCACGTTAACGGCACAATAACTCACAATAACACAAATCATAATGACACGATAGACACATGTTTTAGTCAAATGGCTAAGCCTATACATGCCGTGTAGAATTATATTTTATTATTAGCTTTTCAGATACAGAAGATACAATATACAATAGATAATAGACAATAGTTTATTTCATAGGATCTACAAAAATGTATACATATATATTACAGACATGTATGCAGAAGATTATTTATCATACTGTGAGACATAAATATAATCTACTTAATATTGTGGTCTTGATGTCACTTTACCATGTTTTAAACAACCTTTCAATTCCAGTGTGATCACGTGTATTCTGATTCTTCAGCTTTCATTGTCACCCTGAATATCGTCCTTTAAAATCACAATGGTCTAATACGATATTTAGGGGTTTTGTCAAGTTAAAGAAATTCCAAATTCCAAAAATTCCAAAAATCTGATTAATCCGAGTTTTTCTCGGATTTTTTTTTTTTTTCCACTTGACAAGACCCCTTAGTAATCCAGTAATTCAGTAATACAAAAGATGGCAGCAACAGCAAACAGCATCACCAAGAAAAACAGGAACAGCAGCTGCAGCAACAGAAACATAGTATAGGATAAACAGTATAGTAATCATAAACTCAGCTGTATCATTATAACACAGGCCCGCACACTAGATTGGACCTGGGGACGTTCATAACGGTTGAATGGGAGGGGGCAGAAGTGGATGTTGATATACCAACAGTTAAGTTGTTATTAAATTTTTGAGGACTTACGTAATATAGGCCTACTAATAAAAGGTACATTATTTCATACCCTCGGGAGGGGGGGGGGGAGGGGGTTGGCAACTTGGCATACAGCAACATTTTCAATAATGACTGATACAATAACATATATGGCCACAGCAGCAGTATCAGAATCAATTAGAGAAACATGATAAAGAATAGAGTCACTCATCATTTCATGGTACGCACCTCACTTACGAATGTTGCATGTCTATATATATGTGTGCGTGATCCCCTGCAAACCCCAATTAAATGATTACTTATCAATCCACATTAATGTTATTCACGCCATGTGTTTTGCACTCACGAAATTGACTTAGATTGATAACACGACATTATGCAATTTACTCTGTCGTTTGATCACGAATCACATGTTCAAGCCGGCTAAAAAATAGCTGGATCTGTCGAAACTGAGCGCAGATATGTTTTTATTCGCGTATTATCAAATAATTTGTTTTACTCAATAAAAAAATGGTTGTGGTAAAATAAATCACGTGCCGTAATCGGCCAGACCCATCTCACTATACTGTTGCTATTTAAATTTGAGTAGAGGGAAATATACCTGCCCCAGTAACCAACAGTAATCCGACATTTGGAAGAGTTGTCGTGTCTAATGAGGCTAAAATGGACCTCTCAACCGAAAAAATTGAACGCAAATGTATTAGATAACACGATCAAGGGTGCGCCATGGTTCCTTAAACAATAAACAACATTTGCATAATTTTGGATACACCATGATAAGTGCTATCCTTTGAATCAATCACTGTTCAGCCCATGAAAAGCTCAAATATAAATTCAAATGTCAAATAAGTATAAATATTTTTTACAATATGTGAATTTACCATTAGATTTAAAGCTAGGATATCACGTGTAGGCCCTACCGGAATAAAATGCAACGGCTGCATGGACTTCAAAGGATGTCATAAAGAGCTTGTTCAACCGGAATCATGTTAGTAGTCATGGTTTGTGTCAAACTAATAATATTAAAAGAATGGTACACAAGTGGGCAATTTAAGAAAAGCTGAAACCAGAGTTCACGAATCAACACTCCGCCGAGATACCTGGTTTTTTGTTATTGCTGCAGACCTCCATCGGACACAGAGCAGCAGAAGAGAAAAATAGCGTGCTGGAATTTGTACAGTGGACAATTGATTGTTGCTTTAAGAGTGGCCCAAGGGAGTCTTATCGGCAGCGTGGGCCAAATAAACCCAGACATGGCACGCAACGGGACTCATTTGTTTAATACTGTAGTTTTGGGAGAAAACGTTTTCCCCAAATTGTTTCTAGATTCAACCGCACTACTACATGTACATGTATTTCAAATAATGTTACCATTTTTCCTGTCATAAAATAATAGCACAATTATAGTGATATTCAATAATAATGTATAAATTAAACCAAACTTTATCCGTCTTTGGACTTAAATTTTGTGCCGGCTAAAACATTACAATTAAACAAGTCGATAATAAATAGCTGGGGGAGGCCAAAATGTAGACCTTTTTTATTTTTTGTATCATATATCTATCCCTCATTAGCCCAGCCCCTGTCCATGTTTGTCTCTTTTTGAAGCTGCAGATTGAGGCATCAAGTGAAAAGTACGTCCGAACAATAATTTGAGGTGACTATGAGTTCATTATCTAACAGAGATATGTTTTTTTAGATAATTATTTAACAATATGGGAATCTTTTGTAGTAAATGTATATTATTAAAGCTTACTCCCTGCTCACATTGAACACATTTAAATATAATTTCATTTAACTTTTGGTCACCAAAACTTTATGGGTGGCAGCTTCTCATTTTATTGTGGAGTTTAGTCAAGAACAGACCTAGTTCTCGTGGCTAAAGGACATACCTGCTGGACAAAATGAGCCTGCTGCGGAACAAATCGTCCCGTGACTCGACCGACCCGTACTCACCTAACCTAATCACGAGACAAGACGAATGACGGTCAGAGCAAGTGCAAACATATCAGGCACTAACGTTAGCTGCACTGCCTGACTGCCTGCCTGCCTCTCTGCTTCCTTACCTGCCTCGCTCCCTGCCTGTCTTCCTGCCCGCCCGCCCGTCCGCCTGCCTGCCTGCCTGCCAGTCTGCCTGTCTTCCTTCCTGTTTGCGTGCGTGTATGGCTGCATGTCCACCTCTCTATGCCTCCCTGACTTGACTGTGTGTGTCCCTGACTCCTCCGTAGGCCTACTCACCTAGTTTAATCACAAAACAAGTGATAAAACAAATATTTATCGTAGCGTTAGTTGGAACTGGTGCAGACATATCAGCCACTATACTGCACTGCCTTCATCCATGCTTGCCTGTGTGCATGTTGGCGTGCCTGCCTGCCTGCCTGACTGCCTGTCTGCCTACCTGCCTGCCTATCTGCTAACATTTTGATTAAATAAGCCTTAATTAAATAAGTTGAATTTGACCTATCTTTCCCTAAACGGATATTGATTTCAGCGCACATCTTTTCATGTCTTTTTTTTATTTATATGAATATGCATAATTACAATTATGTAGCACAGTTAACGGTACTGCCTACGTCCAATTGTGTGGTGAGAGTGAAATACGGCGCACCGTGAAAAAAATCTCCCCATACCAGATGTGTCCAATTATTAGGGTCTACGACTTTGACCTTCACGAAACCAACCCGTCCCGTGAGAGATAACAGAGGCTTATCCAGGGGTATCAATTGACCCCCTTCACCTGTACTGCCCACTGAACCACCCTCTAACATCTGGCCGTCCACGTCCATGCATGGAAAACAGAGAAAGACCTCATCCCTCCAACCGCTACAGTCATTGTCCTACATAGCTATAAAACATCATTTTTTTGTTCATTGGAACCCGCAATAACATTCGCTTAGTTCTATTTTCATTTGTGAATACTACTCATAATCATTTCTTTGTTTATTGTAACCGATATTACATCTGCTTTGGTCTGTTGTTATTTGTTGACAGTTTTCATATTTTAAACAAAATTATTTTAATAAATTAATCTACGAATCATATATGAACAAGGATAGTTTGAAATGTTATTTTGAATATTTTACAAAATCCTATAATTTTGCTTCTCTTTAACGCCTGCAATTTACACTATAGGGCCTATATACACCTCTATATTAGTAAATGAAAACTTGATGAAAGTCTCTGACAATAATTATGTTTTCTTCATAGATGAATCATACTCAGTTTATCAAATAAAGCAATTTTGGAGAACTATATTTTTCATGAATAAATATATTTTTCCGTCATTTGGAGCTGAAAGTGCGTTAATAATTCCAGCTTCAACATGTTTAGTAAATGACTATAGAGTTAATGATACAAAAATCTTGAAAAGTATTTCAGAAGTGAAACCATTTGACATGTAATTAGTTTCTGACATTGACACTGATTGAAAGCGACACAATCAGGCAAAAAAAAATTTTAATTTAGGACATGCATGTCCGAAATTAATTATTTTTCTCGCTTAACTTGTAGCCCCGACCCCCCCCCCCCCCTAAATGCGCAACACAAACTTTTAAAAAACTTATGCAATTCTAGTCTATGGAAATGTTCACATCTTACGGCCATATTAGGAAGCCAATATTAAATACTGATTTCTCGATAATTTTAGCCTGATTGTGTCGCTTGAAATTAATTGGTTTCAAGAGGGCGACATAGCGACCAGTTTCTATGTGTTAAAGGGACTAATCAGAAAAATTTTGCGTTGTAAAAAACGTGTTTTTATATATATTGGAAATAACGTCTCACCACACATACACTGTAATACCCCTCCCATAGACTTACATGTATTATGACCCATACGCTTGGTCCTCTCAGCATTCCTTAAGCGAAAATATTATACATTAACCTATATATTTTTTGAATGATCAGGACATACTCTATCAATATAAACAATAAAAAAGAGTGCTTAAATATCGGGCTTTTTTTCTATTTTCGCATGGAAATGTCAAGTCCTAGTTTACTCTGTGAGAATTGCCAATACACACGGGTACTACCGAATTCAGCATATGGTCTCACCACCCCAAATGCCAGTCCCATTGAAACACATGTAAACTGTCTCAATTCCGCAGGCCGATTTCATCATTTTTCGCACTATGTTGCATATAGTGTAGCATATCAGGATAAAGCTTGAAATGTCCTTGTTCAAAAACAGGCCCGCTGGGGGTATGCTGACCAGTCGGATTTTAAGCTACACCCCCTGGAGTGTAAAAATGTCAGAACTGTTCAAATTCGGCTAAAATAGCTATATCTGATATCTTTGATAAAGGAGATAACGTGTGCTTATTAAATATTCACAAAATTATAACTTCCCAGTATTTTATTTTGTTTCACTAGAGGCTGGAACAGTCGCATTCAAAATATTTTGTGTGATGATTCCATCATTAGTAGGCCTAGACACCTCCCTGGATTTCGGCTTATTTAGGGTGGTGAGACCATATGCCTTGTTACTACCAGCGTCGGGACTACATTTTATATCTATCTCTCCCGATTTCGATGTTTTTTGAAGCAAGAAATAGTCACCCAAATTAAAATGATATTAATGTAATATTTAAACACAAGCCTGCTGTAAATCGCCACATTTTTAAAAAAAATCTCATGACTCTCTCACTTTTTATTGATATACGTGTATGAATTTGTGTGGTGAGACCTTAACAGTGAATTGGCAGGACTAGAGTTAATGGTATGGTATAGATCTTTTAAATCCCTAACATCACGTCCAGATCCGATGCCTGTAAGTTCCTGAGCCGGACTAAACGAAAATCAATGTCAATAAAAACAACACCATTTATTCTGAAGTAGGTTTATCTGCAAACAGAAAAAAAAATTACCAGCTACACATAATACATTTGGCCTTAGTAGCTGATGTTCTACAAGGGTATTATAATCCCGGGACCACGATAGCCCTGGATTCGATTCCGCCCCAGGTATAATTTTGTTCCCTTTGCGGACATGCAGTGCCCCTAGCGAAATGTTATTAGTGTATAACTAGTGTATTAGTGTATATTATTATAAAACAAAATAATTAAGAATAAATTTGGACAATTTGTTCATTTTGCATAAAAATGGAGCTGAATAAAGAAACCTCCACGTAGTAGCTGCTTAGAGAAATTGCAGTTTATATTAATTTTCAACTAGAACAGGAGTTCGCGAACTCCGAGGCCTGGCTTTAGTCTGTTTGAGTGCTATAGACAAAAAAATCTATTTTTTACACTAATCCATCACTCAGTCTGCTGTATACTTTGCGCAAACACGTGGCATACATCCAATGCTGCTACAATGTTGACCCACAGTCCTCGACGCTAGCCCGACATTAAAAAAGCATTGGTTAATTGTACCGTGTTTTCTGACTGCTGCATTGTTATGCCGGTGACGCTTTCTATCCCGGTGCCAGAAGCGACAGATAACACGATACATTGGCCCAATGCTGATGTAATGCTGGTCATCCTTGTATAAAAACTTACGGGTGGTATCTGCTACTTTAATGGCGGCTAACTATGAATACCAGGCAAAAGAAATCAAACAATATGACCACTTTAGAAATATAATACATAGTTTCGAATAATATTAGGGTGAGAGTGTCGACTATGATAAGATAACACCAGGCGTGGGGGTGACCTATGCCCCGGGCTGCGGTCTGGGCGGGAATTGACCATGTTTACAACCCTGAGTTGAACGTGCGTTATCAGGACGACGTATCTCAGCGCAACAGCCATTTTCCAAAGGTCTCGTGTGAGACTGGTCAGCCAATCACATCACCTGTACTATCCCGCAGTGCACTTAATTCTGTAAGTAGGCCTTCTCCTACAATCAATACGATACGTTGCCCCAATGTCGGCTTAATGTTGGGCCACCGTCTGCGACGTTGGCCCAACATTAAACCAACACTGGATCAATGTCTCGTGTTTGCTAGACTCTTATTCTGCAGTTACCTTCACTCATTATCACTCATCTCAGAAAATATGCACCTTTTCCATTCTTGACTCTTATGTAGGGCCTACTGCTGATCTCATTTTTTAATGCAATCATATTTCCTTGATATTTAATATTCATTTATTTACCGATAATTATCAATAAAAATTAATTCGTTGGGTTTACTCAGACAATGCCTAGTTTGTACTACAATTCATCTGGACATTCACGCATTTCGTGTAAATGATATTATATTATAAGCTAGAAGTAGCCCCGCCCTTTGTTATTTCTGAGCTATACATCACTTATTCAGCAGTGTACATTGTTGTATCTTTACCTCGAAGATATTGAGAGATATAACGCCAGTTCGCTGTGTAGCAATGAACAAGATGTTACAACATAGTATAATTTTGTAAGCTTTCTGATGCGAATTTATTCTGGTAGTAATTCGGGAGACGTTTAATTTTCAAGATGTTCTGCTCATTCAGGATTTTAATGTTACTTATCATCAACTCTGCGCTCATTATTGTCACAGGTAAGTGATTGAGGTTATTAACAGAGATTTCGCAACTATGTGAAGTTCAAACTTTTTTCAATGTAATTCGCCCAAAGTTACCTAATACACTAAATCGTGTATAACATTGTATGAGTGCATGAGCAGCATGTACATGTAGACTGCTAATTACGCCTAGGACCTACGACATAACGTTATAATGTGTGAATGTTCCCCTCTAAATAATCACTGACGTGAATTAACCCTTTAAGCCCTCGCGATGCATAATTAAAGCAACATTTTACATCCCTGAAAACAGACTCATTCTCCTACAACTAGCGGTTTTAGAATGAACATTTCCAGGAAGCTGGTTTACCAATACATGGCAGTTTTCTTTAATTTTTCATCCACTTCAAATCATCTTCATCCACTACAAGTCGAGAATTGCGACAGCAATTCGCGGCTTGTAGTGGATGATGATGACAATGGAAAATTCAGGGATGAAGCTACTTTAGTAATTCCAGTGTTGTGTCAAAAAACATTGTCTATTTTTCCACCAGACATATAATACTGGCAATTGCTGGCGGCGCCAGCAATTCTATTAAACAACAACAAGAATAATAGCATGACGTGATTTATAGTCAACAGAAGCTTAGCTTAAAATCTGACTGTAATTAAAATAATATTCAGGCTCACTAAAACAATTTTAATATCAATATTTCTTATTTTTTATTAAAAAGTGGGTTATTGTAATTTCATTTCGGCGTTGGTGACCGCATTAACATGTCCTTGTGAATATGATAACTTGGGATGTACCATACTTTAATTTATGATGGACATGTATGCCTATTGCAATTGCAGCTCGATCGGTCGTCGCGATAACAGTAAAAAAAGAGGTCCGCTCTTAATAGGCCTATATGACACTCCAGATACACTGACTCACTCACTCACTCACTCACTCACTCACTTACTCCCTCACTCAATGACTGACTGACTGACTGACTGACTGACTGACTGACTGACTGACTGACTGACTGACTGACTGACTGACTGACTGACTGACTGACTGACTGACTGACTGACTGACTGACTGACTGACTGACTGACTGACTGACTGACTGACTGACTGACTGACTGACTGACTGACTGACTGACTGACTGACTGACTGACTGACTGACTGACTGACTGACTGACTGACTGACTGACTGACTGACTGACTGACTGACTGACTGACTGACTGACTGACTGACTGACTGACTGACTGACTGACTGACTGACTGACTGACTGACTGACTGACTGACTGACTGACTCACTCACTCACTCACTCACTCACTCACTCACTCACTCACTCAATCACTCACTCACTCACTCACTCACCCACCCACTCACTCACTCACTCACTCACTCACTCACTCACTCACTCACTCACTCACTCACTCACTCACTCACTCATCACTCACTTAAGTTTGTTGTTAATATTGAGTTTTAGGACAAGTGTTCAAATAAATCCGGTAAACGGTAAAACATTTTTTAATCGATTTAACACTTTTCAGCATGATACTTTGGCAATATCTTTATGCCTACTATTTCAATTTGTCATTTAACAAAATGACCATTCATATTAATCTCAGCTTTGAGTTGGCACGTCGTGTTTAACCCCCATAGCGCTAAAATACCTTTTTGTACACACTATGGAAACCAAAGGGCTTTTTCAATTCATCAAAATGTCTCAGTTAGCTCTTTCTGATTCATGCGAATACCTATGTCATGGGCCTACGACCATTAGAAATATTTTAATTTTTTCAGTGCAGGGACCGTCTTTTGACGTCAGAATCTGACGTCTACAGACGGCAGATTTTGACGTATAAAGACGGTCCCCGTGCTCAAAGGGTTAATGAGAGCGAATTAAACACGTGTTATTTGTTACAGACGCCGTTTTATCAAACAGAGGCGTGACACGTCAGATAGTTGGCCTCAATCCTCGGGTATGTTCACATTTTATCACATATATTATTTATGGTTTCACTGATATCACTGGAGTGTATGGCTTACAATGTCTATACACCGCCTTAACCCTTAGCCCGCTATGGTATCGTATTTAACCCTTTTGGGCCTGAATTTACCATTGTCATCATCATCCACTACAAGCCGCGAATTGCTGTCGCAATTCTCGACTTGTAGTGGATGAAGATGATTTGAAGTGTGTGAGAAATTAAAGAAAAATATCACGTATTGGTGAACCAGTTTATTGGAAATTTTCCTTCTAAAACCCTTGGTTGTAGGGGAATGAAGTCTGTTTTCAGGGATGTAAAATGATGCTTTAATGCATCGTGAGGGCTTAAAGGGTTAAATGGCACCCGCATAAAGCTGTGTCACGCTACCGCGACCAGAAACTTAAAGTGGGTGAAAATTAATTTTATTTGAGACCAAACATTATCAAATCCTGAATTTTTAAGTACTCATTTCCTTCCCAATAACTGGGAATTAACCTGCTAATTAAACAGATTAAGAACAATAATATAGTCGTATTTTGCGCTTAAAGGGTTCAGTATTATGGTATAATATTGTAAAACTGAGCCGATCCCATGTGTATATCAGCTGCTAGAATGGCATGATGCAGGCCCTTGTTGGTGATTTTTGTTACATTTTTAAATTTAGATGTTTCAAATTTTGGGATTGTGATTTACAGGGCAATATGGATGTACGTTTGAATGAGAAATAAATTATAGCGCTCAAAATTATTTTAAGTATGCAAATAGTTGACAATAACGATGAAATATTAAAAAAATCTATACACAAAAACATAACATTGTTGTCAAAATCACACAAGAAAATATTTATTATTACGTCAACGTTTTGATTTTAGATGGCTTTGTTTATCGTTAGGTCTATTTTAAATCTTGAATAGTGGAAGATTATTTTCAGTATCAAATAAATAAAAATTGTGAATATTTAATAGAATCAAGTGGTGTGTATTCACGTTGATGTGAAAATAAGCCTCCCCCTTTTGAAGTTGAAATTTATAATTTATGATAAAAGGGGCGTAAGGGGTTTGGGGCGCGGCCCCAGAACTACCTAGACACGTCTATTATTATTATCATTAATTATATTATTCTATTATTACAGGTGAATGGAGAGTTAAGGCAGGAGGAGGAGGAGGAGAGGGAGGAGGAGGAGGAGGAGGAGGAGGGAGAGTCATGGCAAGCTGGGGTGGCTCTGATCTGTGTTATAGCCGCGTCTATTATCATCATGTTGATTATTATCTGTATCATCAAATCCTGTCACAAGTGAGTCTGTGTGACGTTTGATTTAATGCGAATTAATTTAGTGGTTTAGTTTTGCAATTGTGCAGCCTACCAGTATCGGTTACTCAGTTAATAACGAGTGTCTAGGCCTAAATAGTTGACATGTATCAATAAGTGGGTAGCTACTGCTCAGCAATCGTGATAACCCGATACCATTTCTGATCTTTTGCTGCCTGGTGTGTTTTGGTAAAACATTGTTGTTATACATGAGAAGGCGGTGGCGATTGAACAAAATACTGGCTTTTCAGCTAAATAAAGTATTTAAGAGCCACCTGGTGAATAAGCGACTGATTAAAATCTGTGTAACACCGCCGATACGATGTACCAATGTTGTTCCACTGTTGGCCCACGGTCTATGACGCTGGATCAGTATTATTACGACGCGTCGGATCAGCCAGAAATATATTCTATATCAAATAACATGATATGATTGCTATGGTCAAAGGGATCATGGACGAAACCTTGTTGCTTCCCCTGGTATACGATTGACCTAGATGTATAGCCAGCTATGTAGGCCTACGATCTCTGCTAAAACGTTACTGTTTGGTGATGCGCACAGGATATTCCATGACGATGGCAAGATTTATCCTTGCTTAGCCTAAATTAAATTTCACATTTAATTGATGTTATTTGAATGGCTACTGAAAAAACAAAACAGTTATTGCGTGAATATTTGCTTGTTTTTTACCATTTTCATCTATTATACAACCGGGAATTAACGCAGTTTATAACAAATAAGATTAATAGGGCCTACACACTAATTAATTAATTTTATTTAATGACTTTTTAATCGGTTTGAAGATATATAGACAAATAAATAGATAGATATACTTTTATATATAATGATGGATATTAGAAAGTTTACAATAAGACTTTTCTGTCATTCAAATTAACATAGACATGCATTTGTAATCATATTATTATTAGGCGATGATGTGAAACGTATGTACAATGATTACAATCAAGTTGGCGTGAATCATTTTGTCTTGAATGAATACGTAACTATAGTAAACGACCCTTGTAGGAGAAGGGTAAATCCTGTAAACCTCACGATGCATCAAAATGATCATTCTGCATTTTTGAAAATATTCCTAGACCTGATCTGGTTTTAAAAAGAAAACTTTCATGAAAATGTTTCAACAGGCAATTTTCTTTCTTTAATAATCACCTACTTCAAGTCATCGATCACTACAAGTCGATTATTGCGACAGCAGTTCGCGGCTTGTAGTGGAGGGAAATTTCAATGGTAAATTCAGGCTTGAAAAGTTCATCCCATAACCCTTTAACCGCCAAATTATTCAATTTGAATTTTCACCCACTTGAAATTGTGTCTCGCTGACGCGATCCACAACTGCAAGTGAGTGAAAATTATTCAGATTTGTCAAAATGGAGAACAACTTTTTTCAAATCTTGCTGATTGATGTCACATTTTATCTTTAACAATATTTAAAATGTGGTACTTAATGTGCTGATAAAAAATGAAAAACCGAATCTATGCGGCACCGGTTGTTAAAGGGTTAAAGCGCTAAGTTATAATATTTAAATTTCCCCTCAATTGATGTCTAAACACTAATTGCCACTAATAGTGATTAAAAACGACTCTAGTCTTGCTTATTTATTCTCCTCACTGTGTGTTTTGTTGTGTTATCCCAGGGAGGACGCGTCTGCCGTAGTGTGGGAGAACCCAGGTCTAGAGATGACGGCTAAGGGGTTGTCAGTGGAGATGACAGACGTGTTGGCTCAGGCCAGCTCTGAGCCCAGCTCACCACGACTCAGTACCTACAGCACCACCACCTCCAGCCTCACAGACCTGGTGAGGGAGCAGCAGAAAGACTCATACAAGAGCAACAGGTCATTACATCTCACATCCAATGACATCACAATCAGAATGTGATTAAACCGTAGAAGTAAGCAGTCTAGAGTTTGTATATATAAAACCAAATTGCATGCAGTAATGAATTGATAATGTGATTAAAGAAATGAATATAAAGTATTCTTCACCCAGTTAAAACAAATAAAATTGATTTTATCCAAAGCTGGAAAATAATATTGCTCAGCTCCTAAATTGTTCACATAATATGTGAACAATTATGTAAACAAGTCCTGGACAATCCTCCCCGTATCGACACTTAGACTAAAGGGACGAGTGCGATTAGTTTTTCAGTTTAAAATTATTGACGACTACTGGGCCTAAAATACCAGAAATAGACAAATTAATGTAATGGCTATTTAGACATTTTAAATACCTGACTTTACTGATAAGCTAGCGATAAAATAAGCAAACTCCACGTTTTTAGAGATATAAATGATTTGTCGCTCAAAAATCCATAATAAATATCATCTATGCGTTCCTAGGGCGGGGGCCCTAGGGTAGTGGTTAGCACCGCTGCCTTTCACGCCAGAGTCCGGGGTTCGGTTCCCGGTCTCGGCGGTTTGAAAGAAACAAAAATGTTTCTTCCCCATCCACGTGTGAAAGTCAGTATTGTGGGGAGCCTCCGTGACCGAGAGGTAGCGTGCTCGGCCTCAGACCGCCAGGGTTCGAATTTCGAATCCTGTGTCTGGAGGACAGTGTCATCTCGATCATCTCACCATCCTCAGGAGGTTCTCCTGGCCCAGTTTAGCCTATATGTGCACAAAGGTGGCCTAAAGCCCGATTCATTTCATTTCATTTCTATGCGTTCCTAATTTTCTAGTAATATTCATAATTGGAGTTGTGTGTCAATTGTCTTTTGAGTTGTCTTGAATAAGTGTATTTCTTCAATAATACAACGAATACCGTCTATTTCAGGTCGAACGATGGCTATTCGTTATCAGATGTATTCGGCTCAGGTAACGCGTACCCTGATGTGATGTTCTAGAGGTTTCCGGAAAGAATAGCTGTGAAGTTTTAGGCACAACATTATACCTCTTCTTCTTCAGTTGTCTCTTAATATTTCCATTTTTTTTAAGCTGGATTGCTGACGAAATTTCCAGCGTAATTTGAATCATTTATGATCATTGTAAGCAGCAATAAATAATGATTTTTATCTCAATTCTGCATCATCTTGGTTGTTATTGTCATAATTAGTAGGAGACAGCGTTAAGTTTGTATCATACTTAAATATAAGCATGCTTAACAAAGAAAGTTTGCTTAGTTAAGGATGCTTAAAATAATACTTATTATAATCTCGCTTGCACAAAATATATCTCTTATTATAATTGCAATAAATGTATTTTTCGTTATGTATTTATCCATTTATCCATGATTTTATATCCGTCACGATTTGCTGAGCACACGTTGTGGGCCCACCCGCACGCACAGCGTGATCAACGGTTTGGTGAGATGGGAAAAGTGAAGCGAAATGAGTCACCTGCTTCAATTTCTCCACATAAATAGCTGAAATAAGATTTGTTTAGAAATCAATCTTCACCTGCAATTGTATGCAACATATTCACTGCAAGAGAGTTACTTCATATTAAGTGTACAGAAAAAAAACACAACTGGACGACCTAGCCAGCACGAGACAATCACCCAATAGTTGTTAACTGTTCGAGCAGTGGTAAACAAAGGCTGCATGGGTGAATGTAGACTGAACGACAGCCCTCTCACTCCGCTGAGGGACTGAATTCTTTGGGGCCTCTGGTGAATAATGGCAACTTGCCAACTCGAGGTGTTGGCAGGTTGCCAGGTCCACTCAGCGACCAGCTTTAGCCGAATCTGAAAAATGCTGAAACTGCCGCAATGGTTTTGATAGAAGGGGAATTCCCGCTGACCTGGTTTTTTACCACTGCATTATTATCCAAGCGAGAGACGATGGTTAGCAGTGTCTACACATGGACAGATGACACTGCTGAAGGAGTGTAGGGTGAATGCATCTTCATCTATCCAGTTGTCACCGGCAGAACCTGGATGACCCGTATATAATATGTGCTATGAGTTCAGAACCCCCCCTCCTCCCTCCTCCCTGGCCAATTTATAGTTGATTCAGGCGGCCCAAACAATCTAACCTGAGTGTGACCTCCACACTGCAGTCAGTAAACAGGTGACGTCATAATGAATATTCATGTTGCTCGCTGGGGTGAATGTCGTTGGCGAGCTTGGGAATTCGCTCTACATTTGAACTTGTCCAGCACCTCCCAGAGACAGGAAAGATTTAGCCCTTTAACCCCTAAGGAAGAGTATAGTCCTTTTTAATATATTTTATTACCACGTTAAATCACAAGTTATTGAAAATGAAAATGAAAGGTGTGTTTAAACGTCAATATTTACAAATGTTTGGTGTCGATCAATAATTTTCACCCACTTGAAGTTGCAGGTCGCGGTAGCGAGACACAACTTCAAGTGGGTGGAAATTTAAACTCTATACTTTAGCGCATTAAAGGTAATTTTTTTGTTGAGAACCAGACAGTCTATATTATATTAATGCTCCAATAATACACAGTTTTCGAGATAAAGAGAACACCAGAGTGGACCTACATATGGTCACAGTTTGCTGTCATTCACTGTATTTCTGTTAAAATAGTCACAGGTTAGGCCCGCTTTCCATGTGAGCAGAAACGTGCGCGAGTACACGCGCGAGGAAACGCGCACAGACATTGCTCCAGTGTGAGTGTTTCCATGTTAGCCCGTTTCAGCGAGCGTGTTGGTGGTTCCAGTGGAATTCCACATGTCATGACTTTAGAATGGCAAAGTTTTGCATGCTGTGATCATTGCACGCTCCTCCCCCGTATTCGCGGACTCACTGTGGACAGGAGCGACAACTGACGAAACGTCGGATTAACCTTTTGACTGCTATTAGGCCTACTCAAAATGAAATAATAAGTAACCACCATACCACGCTATATGACGATCTTGTTATACCGCAATATATGATGATCTTGTTATACCGCGGAAGGCCTATATTGCGATCTTCTTATACCACAGTACTTATGATTCTGTATTCTGCTATACCGCGCTATATCACAATGCTGTTACACCGCCGTATATGATGATCCTGTTATAACGCAGTATTTCCGCGGTATGTGATCATCATGTTACCGCAGTATAGAATTAGGCCGTATTAGTTTTTATACAGAGACATATAATTATTTTAGTTAATTAAAGTGGACCACAATGCAATCATCTTTCGGTCTGTGCTCATTTAAACGAAGGGGACTATTTAGCGCCAATAGCCTAATTCAGGAATGACACGTAACTTGGACCTTTTCATGATTGTTCCTGTTTTACAACTCGCCTGTATGTGCGAAATTATGCTTGTGCAGAATCTCAGCAAGGAGGACAATAACACTTTGTTGCGTGTATGTAACACATTTACTAAGTACAACTTTTCTCTTTAATCACCACTGGCACAGTCCAGCAAGTACGACACGTTGAAACAATGCTGTTTCAATGTTGGCACAACGTCTGCGACAGCCGCCCAACATCAAAACATCATTGTTTAAGTGTGTCAAAAATGTAGGCTATACATCTATTGTGACCTCGTGAATCATACATTCTGAGAAGGGAGATAATTCTAGTAAATCTCGTCGATTCTCAAAGCCTCGTGAATATACGTTTCAAATCCCACCGTCTTAATATACCTGTCAATCAGTTTGAAGAAAAACACATACTTTTTTGCACGAAATATAGCAGCGTATTTGCTATTAAAACGTCTATACTACTACTCTAATCACACCTTGTCACGTGTGTGATCCCATAGCGTGCACAGGGTCGGTGTAGATCCTTTCCAACTGACATTCCGGCCTAGCGTCGCAATCTGTTCACTACACATAGAGTGATTTCACGCAGCACAAGATGTGCTCATATCTTGAATGGTAATACATCGTTATATCTATAGATAGATAGATGGTTTTATTGACCAAAGTAATACATGTACGAGGATGGGATGCTGGGTTAAGGTTACAATACGGTACAAGGAAAATACCCCACTGCGCGACATCACACTGGCTGAATGACTCTTAGGACGCGCGCGGGTGGCAAGACGTGCGCGTTTCAATCGATCCTGAATCGATTTTTTTCCCCGCGCGCGTTTAGCACGCGCGCTAAAACGCGTTCATGCAAATGGTACACATTGTTTGTATTAAAGTGACTTTTCAGTCGGCAGACACGCGCGCGTTTCTGCTCACATGGAAAGCGGGCCTTATTCTTTTGTAAGACACTTTTTGTTCTATAATCTGTCACCTATTTTGCGGGGTTTTTGAGATTGCTTGCTCCAACAGTTAATGTATACAATTTAAGATTGATCTGATGGAAACTAGAAAATAGGACAAACATATTAGATTTTAAAAAAATGGCACCGGTTGTCACTGCTGAACACTGAACGCTTGATGTTATGTCAATGTTCGAGCTGTCGTAGAAGGGAAAAATTGAGGAGGCTGCGACTGAGCTCACTCCCGCACAGTGCCTCTCACTCGCGCAGACAGACACTGCTCAGATTGGCAGCTTCCCGCCAATAATCACAGCTGTCCACTGAGATAATCTGACAATTCTAACCATTTCCTAGTTTGTGATTGGTCATTTCCAACCATGGTAAGTATTATTTGCAAAGTCAAGCAAAAATATCAGTCTCTAAGCCTGTCCCTCCCCCCCCCCCCCTCGCTCATGTATCAATGTATCCACTGTGTCGCTACTATTGCATAGTAAGATTATTTTAACCGTCAGCCCAAATTTACGTTGCCTTCTGAGTGTAAAGTCGATTGTCAATTTCCATTAAATTTGGCAAGCACAATATACTACTTTTCTGACAGAAACCATTAACATTTCGTCATATTTAAAAATGTACCACGTACATTACATGGCAATGCTATTCAATATTTTAAAATTAAATGTCAAGGATATAGGTCTTATGTCGTGCAAATATGCCCGAAATGTTTTAGAGAATTGCATGATAAACAGCGAAAATCATGCGCAAATAGTAGATGTGAATTCTACAGTAATTAATCTACAGTAAGCAACACGTTAAGAATGTTGAATGATTTTAATAAATCGCACATACAAGTATACATTCTGACGTAAAATATAATTACAAAGGTCAAATGAGTCGATATTTTTAATTTGCCAGTACTTTTGATGCGGTTCATGACTATAGATACATGGCAACAGTACAGTAAAAATAAGCACTAGTATTTACACAATATTTACAATCATACATTTACCACAAGTAACGATGGCTAAACACTGTTTTAATGCTGGTCCACCGTCTACAGCGCTGACCCAGCATTAGAACAACAATGTATAAAAGTCACATGTTTTCTGTGTGGTTACATGGTAGTTTGTGGTTTGATCAAATGACATTATAACTTAATTTTATCCAGACATGATTCAAAAGACGTGGCATTGAGGTCAGGTGGCTGGGATATCTGTTGACTGGGCCCGTATTATCGTAGAAGTTACGATATATCGTAACCATATCGTAACTTGTATGAGAATACGAGCACAGGTTTGATCTTAGTTGTCTTGCTGTTTGACATCTGTCTTCCGACATTTGCACAACATCAAGGCAACATTGGATGGTTAGATTATACACAAGTTGTCAGTGATATTTGAACGCTATTAAAGTACAAGTCACAAAGACAGATATAAACAATGTTAACCCACTGGGCACACAACGTTGTTGCGACGTGGGTTTACATTCTATAAATTAATTCTACCCTCTAAAAATCCTGATATTTCTTTTCATTTCGCGTCACCTCAAGGTGAAACCAACTTATAAAACATAGAATTACTGATTATTCAAATGATTAACTCAATGATCAGAATATGTCTAATGATAGTCGCGTGTCCGATCTTGTGCGTTCTAGTGACATAATTAGAGTGTTGTACATGTTGCATGGCTAAGGAATACAAAAAGTGTGTTTTAGTGTCTTCTGTATATAAATAAGCTAAAAATTGACATATCATAAGTTTCTTTAGGTTAGGCCACTATGTTTAATTTCTCTGTTTTAGATAAGTAAAAATAAAAAATCTAATGAGGGAGAGCGGTAAAAAAAAACATTTATTAAGAAAAAAAAACATTGAACCTATTTTTGGAAATGTTAATGAGGGCGACAAAATAAAAAAAAATTGGACAACTTTCTAGAAAAGTCAATAAGGGCGGTGTAAAAAACAAGCAAAAAAAAAACATAGCTGGAAAAATGTTTTATATCTCCTACAATTAACTGTTTTGTCAGTAAATCGGCAACAATCCAAGGCACGCGCTGGGAGGAAAAAAAACACATTTTGTTTATGATAATGCGCTGCCTAAATCTAATGCACCCGATCATCTAAAAAACAGAAAAAAAACAAAGTGGCCTTAACAACAACAATAAATTGAACAACAGTTGACAAAGTAAAAAGAATCAACCTGGGTTGAGCCATTATCCTGCTGAATTTCCCCCTGGCATTCCTTAATCACTTGAATTGTATTATGTCATTTAAATTGTTACATGTCATTTCTCAAGCATATGAATTGCGACATGTCACTTCTCAATCATTTGAATTGTTACAAGTCATTTCTTAATCACTTGAATTGATACATGTCACTTCTCAATCATTTGAATTGTTACATGTCATTTTTCAATCATATGAATTGTTACCTGTCACTTCTCAATCTTTATATTGTTACCTGTCATTTATCAATTGTTTGAATTGTTATCTATCTTTTCTCAAACACTTGAATTTTTACCTGTCATTTCGCAATCATTTGAAGCCGCAATTTCTAACACCAAGTTCCAGTTTCAAATGATGAAATATAAACATGAAAATAAACTCAAATTGATTAACTGAACATATCTCATACAAAAGCATACCGTCCCTTGGATATGAAAGGGTGTGTCTCCCACTTTACAAAGTGGGAGAAACACCCTTTCATATCCAAGGCGGTGATTTATATGTCTAGCAGGACAAAGAAAAATTGCGGAGCTAGAACTTGACATATTTAACCCCTACAGTGTAGGGATTGAGTTTAGACGTCAGAATCTGATGTCTGTAGACATCAGATTCTGACGTCTAAAAGTCAATCCCCTCATTAAAAGAGTAAAATATTTCTAATGGCCGTAGATCCATAACCATGATAACATAGGTAATCAAATAAAGTGGAAGACATTTGCCAGTATGATGATTTCTGATTGATTAACCGTTTGGTCTCTATGGTTTGTATCAAATAATTTCAGCTCTTCAGGGGACTGGGTCGATCATTGTGAAAATCTCAAATAAAGCACCACTTGTAAATTATAACAGTTTATTTTGTAAGCGGGCATGTGTTTTTCATGTTGAATCTGGTATTTGCGTTTGCAATGCCAGCTTCTAATAAATGAAAAATGGCAAGAAGTCATGCGTTATTCGAAGGATTACCCTACACTACATTAAATTTTCACCCACAAGAAGTTGTGCTACATCTTCAAATGGGTGAAAAATACCAATATTTGTTTAATTTGAGACCTAATCTTTGCAAATCTTCCGTTGAAAGATCATTTTATTTCTACTACAGTGATTTGCTTGGCTGGCTTGATTACGTGTCACAATTTTTAAATATTTATATTTCAATCAGGCCCTTATTTAACAACTTGTTCTGGTACCGATTTAAAGCCAGGCAGTGCTTATTATAGTAGAGCTGGGTAGCCTAATAAGCATGTGTGTATCGTAGAGCAGAGGTTACCCACTGTATGACTGTAATAAAAGTACTGGGGTTTGGGTCACCCAAATTAAAGGGACATACAACACTATGACTGCCACGGGATTACTCATTTCTAACTGCTGATGACAGTATTATACACTGTGGTAATGTGACAAGTCATTGATCTCAACCACAAATATATCTTTCTTTTGCAATTTATCAAATCTCAAATACAACAATCTTCCTTCAATTCATTCAATAACTTTTTTAAAAAAGAATAACAAAGTACAAATAATAACCTCCAGATGCAATACGAAAAAACATGATCACTTAATAAATAACTGCATCATAAATACAATAAGCCGGTTTATGCAACTATCTAAGAATTCTGCAACATTCAAATAAAAGCAGACCCAAGAAACCAGGTTTATTTTTTGAAGATGACATTCAGACAATACATCATCAATTTCATCTTCACTCAGAATTATTACTTCTGCGCAGTGAACATTTATCCATCGTTCTACATCTACTTAAGTCTTTGGCACATCAGAACACCATATAATGTAACCCCCCAAGTAACCACCAAAGAATATAATGTCATTGTGATATAACAAATATCTAAAAATAATTAATACATTTCTGTAGACAATTTAAATAAACATGATATAAGTAGGTCATTTGAAAGAAGTTCTTGATTTGGGTTTTACATTGTGTTCCGCACTCTCGTGGCAATATAGTGACAATTAGAATCATTAAGAAAAGCCATTGTCCTGATCTTTTCAATAGATCTTATAGGTGTTATTGTACATAATCATAACCATTAACTCCACTTGAAGTTGTGTCTAGCTATTGTGACCCACAACTTCATGTGGGTGAAAATTATTCATATTTGTTTAACTCTTACAGTGCAGGGATCGACTTTAGTCGACAGAATCTGACGTCTGTAGACGTCAGATTCTGACGACTAAAGTCGATACCCGCGGTGTAAGAGTAAACATATTTCTAATGGGCATAGACCCTTAACATAGGTATTCAAATTAATCAGAAAGGGCTAAAAAACACATTTATTTCAAATTGAAAAATCATTTGCAAATCTTGACTATTGTCGCTGTTAGCTGTTTAAGGGTTAATAAACACTCAAATTAGCCATTGTTCTAACGAGAATCTATACCGAGTACGTCTTGTTAAAATATTATTATGCCAGAGCGTGTGAAGAATACACAATGTGCAGGTTGACGGGATATCATTAAGTCATCTCCATCTGTTTGTTCTAATTTTAACCCTTTCAGCGTGAGGACCATCTTTAGATGTTGTCAAAATCTGACATCTATAGACACGTCAGTTTCTGGAACGCTCTATAAGAATTAAAAAAATCACAGTGGACATAGACCCATACCATAGGTATTCAAATGAAGCAGAAAGAGCTAAATAAGACATTTATGATTTCAAATTGAAAACAAGAGCACACTCGACAATAGCCCGCCGCCATTATCAAACTTGCAGTCGTTATTGTGGCCACAAGGTCAAATTATTGACATAAAATGCGAAAAATGACAATAAATCGGCCATTTTAAAAAAATTTCCAGCCATTATTGAACTTGTCCGAGAACTGGTTATTAGTAACATGCATAACAGATTTGGAGATGATACATGAGAAACTTTTCAAGTTATCGGCCACAAAGTCTAATTATTGACGTAAAATGCGAAAAATAGCAATAAATCGGCCATTTTGAATTTTCTTTCAGCCATTATTGCACTTGTTCAAGAACTACTTATTAGTAACATGCATAAAAAATTTGAAGAGGATACGTGAAAAACTTTTCAAGTTATCGCGCCCGCAAGGTCAAATTATTGACGTAAAATGAGAAAAATCACAATAAATCGGCCATTTTTTTTCTTTTTCAGCCATTATTGAACTTGTCCAAGAACTACTTATAAGTAACATACATAACAAATTTGAAGAGAATATGTGAAAAACTTTTCAAGTTATCGCGCCCACAGGGTCAAATTATTGACGTAAAATGAGAAAAATCGCAATAAATCGGCCATTTTTTTTTTTTGCCATTATTGAACTTGTCCCGAGAACTGGTCATTAGTAACATGCATAACAAATTTGAAAAGGATATGTGAAAAACTTTTCAAGTTATCGCGCCCACAAGGTCAAATTATTGACGTAAAATGTGAAAAATCGCAATAAATCGGCCATTTTTTTTTTTTTTCGGCCATTATTGAACTTGTCCGAGAACTGGTCATTAGTAACATGCATAACAAATTTGAAAAGGATACGTAAAAAACTTTTCAAGTTATCGCGCCCACAAGGTCAAATTATTGACGTAAAAGGTGAAAAATCGCAACAAGTCGGCCATTTTGAATTTTTTTCCAGCCATTATTGAACTTGTCCGAGAAGTGGTCATTAGTAGCATGCAAAACAAATTTGGGAAGGAAACATGAAAAACTTTTCAAGTTATCGCGCCCACAAGTAAATGTTAACGCCGACGCCGACGACGCCGACGCCAAACTTCAATTGCAATAGCCCACCTTTTTTAATTAAAATTAAAAGGCGGGCTAAAAACACTTTGGTCTCCATAGTTTATTTAAACATATTACAGCGCTGTAAGGGTTTATTCACCCTGAAGAGTGAATAAATGTGACGGGTGAGCTGACATGGTCGGACAGTGGGTCAAGGAGAACAGTTGGCTCAGTACTTGTCGTAGACGTGTACATGGTTGGGTGTCGCTTTGATCTATGTAGTGATTTGTTGAGCATATGTTCAATGTCTCATTTTTGTTCTCTGTTTCTACACTCAACAATCTGATTGGAAAACTTATTGAACACAACATTTGGGTGTGGTCGGCTTGATACTATAAAACTTGACTAGCTGCACTTTGACTTAGATAAATAATTGCCCCCACAAAATTAACACCCGCTGCAATAAAGAAGACTGGGAACCATCTGCCGTGAGACTGCGTTACCAGCTCGGCTGTCAATGGTCCACATGTAATGCCTGGAATGGTGGCCTGAAAAAAAAGAAAACAAAATGTACCAGGTTCTCTTTACAGTATCATATTAGTATCAGGGTCTTAAAAAAGGCTTTTAGACAGGAACCTCCTGACAGATTTAGGTTGTCCGCAAAACAATGCAGTTGTCTGCAAATAATTAAATAAATGTATGTGTTTAATTCTGTTTTATTGAATAAAATTTAAAAAATTAAGGAACTTTTTGTATATATTTTGCCACATACAGAAAACTGTATATACTGCGACAATAAAATTAAACCTTAAGCATTGATCTCGATGGGTGGTATTCACACATGTATCATGAAGTTGACAGCGCTATACAGCGCTATACAGGTTTAGCAAAATCGACTATTCCCCGAATTTTCTCACAGATATCAAGCTTTTTCAGTTGATGATAACTAGTCGGCCATGATGTGGCTATTCTCATCTTCAAATATCACATTGGTTTAGCAAGTGTTCACAATGAAAGTAGAAAGAAAGCTTAGCCAGCTATGTGATGCAAAACATATTTGTAAACAGAAAGCATAGCCAGCTCGAGACTGTGATACATACCAGGGTATTAGAGACAGCGAATGTGATGCCAGCATGATTAGGAGCGATGTCAGCGTGATTACTAAGATGACCTGATGAGTTACATGCACTTAATCCCATTGAAATAGAAACAAAACTGAAAAACAAACAACACATATCAATCCTTAAAGTGTGAATTTAATCAATTTTATAAACAATTCAAGTTGATCCTCGCTCACACAACACAATGCCTGTGCTTAAAAAAATATTGTTTGCCGACCCTATCAAAGCACATGCGACCCAAACTTATTTTATGGCTTTGCTGAGTCTATATGTCTGTTGTTTGTCTGGGACATTGCAGACAAACCTGTAAGATGGATGTAAAAGGGGGACAGGTAGCCCCTTCATCGCATTGCTATGGCGGATTACATACGTGATATTGGACCGTGTAAACATGAGTAATCCACTAGCGCCATATTTCTATGCTATTTCTTATCAAGACATGACCATGTTTGCACCGAAGCTATCTGCTGACGCTTCGCGAAACCATGATTATGGCTTGATATTAAATACCTGAATAATGGAAATATGGCATTAGTGGATTTCCTTTCATCTTACTCAACCTGTAAGATAGATACAGAATACTGTATATACAGAAAAGTTACACATTGAAGTGAATTTGGCGCAAAATCAAATAATAAGTAAATTTCCCACCTATCCAGTGAATAAGATGACAATAAACTGGAAACAACAATATAATTTTTTTGGCCTTAAGATGGCCTTATGATGTGAAATTTATTTGTAATTAAAATATACCTTAAATTACAGTACCGGACTGGAGGAATGGTACTATTTCGAGTCCTGCTATGTATGAGCAGCTGGACACATATAACACTTTTAGAAGCCCGGGTTTATACACACATGTTGCAGAAGACAAAAATTCAATTACTCTTAAAGACCACAAGAAAAGCAACGTTAATTTGACTACAGAATGACTTAATATCATGTCAGCAAATAATACATATAAATGTGGATCTCTTGTGGATCAATGTTGAAAATTTTAAACATTCAAGTATGTATTGTTAAATATCCTAATCTCAGACCAGCCTTAAAAATATCCTTGTTTTGGATTTCACAGCAGCTAAAAAAGTCATGCGGGAGGGCGTTTTTTTTTTCTGCGAGACCTTGAAAACAAAATTGTTTCGGATTTCGCAGTGGGTAAAAAGGTCATGAGGGAGCGTGTTTTTTTTTCGCTCGCCGGTGGGACAAAATTTTAGTTTTTCCCGTTTCCATAGCTAGGTAATGTAGTCTGATCTTCCATTGGTATTGGTCGAAAACACCGAAAAGGCGACCAGTGGTATTTCTGCGAACGCCATTTTCCAAAATTTCATTCGGAATGCTCCGACAATTTGAGTTTCAGACGATCGAGAATTTTCGGAAAATGGCGGGACGCGTTCGGTAAGACTCCAAAAAAATATTTGTCTGGGAAAAACGTTAAAAAAGATTTTCACCCGCAGCATTTATACCCACCCGGCCAGGAAATCCGAAACAAGCTTATTTTTAATTTAGGCCTCAGTACTATCAAGGCTTTAAACCACTTCACTTCCAGGCCGAAGTGCATGCCAGACTATAGTAAATCCGACGGAAATTTCCGTCATGTATGGTTACGTAACTTGACGAATGACGATGGAAATTCCCGTCATGTATGGTAGTGAAGGGGTTAATGGTTAATCAGTACAAACCCTACTAGCCATTCATGGTACCTCATGTCACGACATTGACAAAAGGTAGCATATATCATTTTTCAAGGCAAAATGAAGTCACTTAAAATGTGTTCTTTTTTTAGGTGTGGTCAACTTAAACACATACATATTGCTACTTTTGTTTAAGTGATTAATTATTCTTGAGCATTTTCTTTATTTTAAAAAACAAAATCCATATATCTTCCATACAACTGTGACAAAAACACATTTTTAACAAGTAATTAAAAGGTTTTTGCACTGCTCATGCATAAAGCAACAGTTATTTCATATCTGAATTCTATTACATGTACTCACATTACTGCTAGTGGAATATTATCAACAGCACTGAAAAAGAGAATAAATAATCCTGGTCCCAGTAATCCGATTGTAGTCATTATCCGCCTGACAGACAATACTGTCCATTTACGTCCAATCAAGTTATCGGCCACATGACCCGCAGCTAAAACAAACAACACTTTGACTCACACCGATGTGTCACATAAAACCTGCCATTTTAGAAATGACAAGAATAATTTTACTTTGTTTATAATGGCTATGCATATTTATATTTAGACGAAACAGTTACATGTAGATATATCTAAAACAGGTATATTGGTTGAGCTAATAATTTTCATTTTAAAGTGCTAAGGATACAATGTTTTGAATAAATTTTTAAAAATCCAGTTTGATGACGATCCCAACTGACACTAAATTTCATGAACTAACTGAAAGATGTAGTGTATATCGTCCCCTTGGAGTTAGCAGGTGCTAAACTGCCACTTTATAAAGTGGCAGTTTAGCACCTTCTAACTCTAAGGGGACGATATGCTTCATACCAGTTTATTCCCATATTCTAAGGCCCATTTATTTTATCAAAATTAGAAAAAATATACCAACCTACACCCACGAGGGAGTTCATAATGTAAGGCACAGCAGTAAACATGATATCATGTTTCTCGGCTCTCAGACTACGAGCCATGTACGTGGGCAGCCACTGCATTATGATGTAGTTGGACCAGTTCATGCTGAAATGAGCAATGTAGACAGACCACAGAGGCCAATGTCCCACAAACTCTGACCAACGTAAATTTATACTGTTCACCTATATATCAACATAGAAAATACATAACAAATTAAAATTGTAACCTTTGCCTACAAACCCTTGTGTTGTCATTCACTTAAACTGAATTATACAACAATTTAGGCTCCTAAATATGGGAAAGAAGATATCTCTCTTTCTGATTTAAAGTCAAAGTTACACTAATTTGCTCAAAAGAAAAAAAGTAAAAAAATAGCACAGAATAGATTTCTACCTTAGGTGGCTGAACAAATTCTTCTTCCGTTGGACCTCGTACCTCATTATATAACACCACCCATAACATAACCCACAAAAAGCCTAATGTTCCAAATGTGTAAAACATCCACTGCCAGGGGAGATGAGGACAAATCTAAAACAATATATTATAATATGAGTGTTGCAATAGGATAACTATTCAATCAACATGATCACTGAATCAATTGTGAATAAATGTGAAAATGGAGCCGCCCTTCAACTTTTTAACTAAACCATCACATATATATATAACTATGTGTTATAGTGCATATTTTTCCTAAAAGTAACTTCATGGCATATGATATGCCTCAGTTTATTATTTGTAAAATCAGAAAATTTTTATTCCCAATGAGGTGGGAATTGTGGTATCGGTAACCACCTGTGTTTTGAAGAGAGATACAATTATTTACGTTATCCAATTTTAAGTCATTAACTTTTAGTGGCATATCGGACCAGTTCCACTGCTACCCAGTGTTCTGGTGATCTGAAGGAATATTTGGTGTTGTTGCTTCGGGCCACCGGACCACTGTGAATTTCGAACCTTGAATGAAGCAGAGATGCCAAGTTGAAGGAAGGAAAAAAAAGAGGATTGAAAGAAAAAAACAGATTTTTCACGAAGATTTAATGCCAATGGTCATGAAGCGACGCGAAGCGTAGCGCTGAGCAGCATAGCGGCGAGGGGGGGGGAGAGTAAGAGAGGGGGATGTTTAGGGGAGTCCGGGGGCGGAAATTTTTTAATTGAAGACTTGATTTGGTGGCCTCTGAAGGGTGTTTTGAATGAAATTTATCACTTTGAACAGGCAGATAAAATGTTCATTTTTGACATTTCAACATGATCAACAGCATGTTTGCAGAGTAAAATTTCTGGTTATGTTCTATTAATTTGTGCTTATTCTCGACTGGCTGCACAGCGTGTGTTGTGGCCTTTTTAGCCCTGACCAGGAGCTCTTTTGTGTGGCTTCTCTTATAGCAAGGAATCAGCTGATGGCTGTCCACCTTTTGTAGGAGCAGCGGCTCCAGTACCTTGTTGTATAAGTTTGGCTTCAAGTTGGGTCTTGTTCTTGCCCACCATGCTGAACAGCCGTTATAAATACGTGCTGTCTGGCCGACCATCAGACCTAGGACTAGGTCGTCCTTCTAGTTGGCTTTGACACCCAACAAGTCTTTAGAGATGAGCAGAGTAGGTTTGATGAATCGCACAAGGACTGCACGAAACAGTCCATGTAGCTCCCTTCGTAACTTGTTAATCAAGGCCATTTTGCCCCATCTCTCGTGATGTAATGCTAGTAAATGAATGAGGTGTGTTAATATGTAATGGATATCATAATTGGCTGGGAGATTCCCTTACGGACCAATCACAGACAGACAAGTTGGTCAGCGCTTCCGTTAGCAGGTTTGGATGTAAACAACTTACTTGACTATCTTTCACTTCAATGTTTGACATCGAATTTTATCAAGTTCTAATTATTAAATGTTTTTATAAGTATGTCACTTAAGATATATAAATATGTTTAATCATTTTTTAATATGTATTTAATATAGCTCTTACTATTTGTTCAACAATCTTGCAACAAATAGCCAACACATCGATAATGTTCAAATACAGGGCGCCGCCATTTTGGAATTACGGAAAAACCCTATTGAAAATGGGCGGGAATCGGCTCGCATAAATTAGTATAATTTCTGGAGGCATCGTCAATGTTTATTCATACTCACCAGGTGGACTACCCTGATGACATCGCAAGGCTCTGAAACAGTGATGGCCATGTTTTGGCAAAATGGTATTACTGTGATCACCAGAGTGCGCTAGCTGAATATAGTCTTATACCACTCTCGGTCTTATCGCTAGGCGGAGTCAGTGTCTGTTTTACACGGCCAGCCGTGGAAAAATGGAGGTCACTGCGACCAGGCTCAGCGCAATGTGAGTAGCCTGGTTTAGCCGGGTACAGGTGGACCTGGCGAACGTCAACAATTTTGACTATAGACCACAGACGCCTACGATATTAGCTAGTAGTGAGTCGGTAAGGTGTTACATCTTGCAGAATTAAGATGAGATAAAAAACTTTTATCGAGTTTGAAAAAACATAAAAACGTATGAAAATGTGTCAAATCCGGGAGATTCATAGATAAATTCGGGAGACTGGAAACAACGGTAAAAATTCGGAAAAATTCTGGGAAATTCGGGAGACTTGGCATCTCTGAATGAAGTTAAATATCTGTGGGCTGAAAAAAGTGACCTTGAAAAATAGGATAAGGTGACCCGTCTGAAAAATTGCTCTAGATTTTACACATACACAATTGATGATATTGGTCACAGCATAAGTATAATACTCATCTTCAAATCAATTAAATTACGTGAAAATAATATTTGGGCTCTCAGTTTAGCTAGCACAATATCTAACCTCACATTTTTTTTTTTTATTAGTGTATTTTAATCTAATGTTACAATAACCAAAAACAGATACTGCAATGTCTTCCAATATGTATTCTCACCAGAGCAGAAACTGTTTGACCAACAGATCCCAAAGCAACAAGATAACCAAATGCACGAGAACGCTCCTCCACTGGCACTGTGTGCGCAAAAATGTGAAAAATTGTAGGCAGTCCTGGGAAAGAAACATTTTTTATGAAATTATTCATCAAAAAGAAACTGTTTGAAATTACAGTGTTAACCTACCAGGTTTTCATTGATGCTGAACTACAACAGACCCAAGTTAGCATAATTAAAGTGACATTGTCAATACCATTGAAAAAAATTAACCCTTGTCCTGCTGAATTGCTTCAATTGTATTTTTCGTCATTTGAAGCTGTAATTGCTAACGCAATTTCCAGCTTCAAATGACGAAAAATATTACTATTTATGAAAAACAGAGATGCCAAAAAAAAATTATTGGATCAACAAAGCGTCTATTAAAAACTATTTTATCAAAATTAAGTGATATTTTTATTGATCTAAAACATCCTTAACCCCGTATATATCAGGACAAGGGTTAAAAGGCTCCAGATTTAAAATATACTAAAATATGACAAATTACCATATAATTTAGAAAAAAGAAATTAGTCGACAGATAAACAGGTCACTAAATGTGCACTTGTAAAATTATCTAGAGATCGCATGGAAGATTATCATAGTTACCTAGCCCTTCACCAACACCAAGCATCACTCTCAATCCTACCAGAATGTAGATGTGTCTGGCAAAGAATGGCGTTATAAATGTTGATAGCGACCAGAGAAGAACGGATACTGTTAGGATATTCTTCCCACCGTAACGCTTGGCAGCACTACCACCCACAACCTGCAAACAAAAATTAAAACACAATACTTAGTGCTGGTTATACATAAAGCGCTAAATGCACAGTTAGATGCGAGTTCAAAAACAATGTAATGACATTCTGAAAAAAAGTATTAGCCCATTCAATTTATGCTATTCTGCTATTAAATTTATCACTAAAATGCATATCTTAATACATTAGCTGAAAAAATAATTTAAAAAATTATTAAGTCTTTATCAATACATTCGCCAATAATTTTATCCAGCAAAAAAGATGGCAAGAAGGCTAATGAGCAACCCTACAAAATCAAGTACCGGTAGCTTATCAAGGTTATCCTAATTATTTTAAATTCCCAGTGCTCAGAAATAATAAAGATTGAGGTTTGAAATCTGATTAACCCTTACAGCGCAGGGACCATCTTTATACGTCAGAATCTGACGACAGTAGAAGTCAGATTTTGACGTATAAAGACGGTCCCCGCACTGTAAGAATTAAAAATTTCTAATGTCAGTAGACTAATAACATAGGTATTCAAATGGAACAGAAAGAGGTAACTAAGAAATTTATGATAATTTCAAAGTGAAAAAACCTTTGGTTCCCATGGTTTATACAAAAATATTTCAGCGCTTTAAGGGTTAACATGTTAAAATTATTTGAATGACAAAATTGTCAGCTTTAAAACAACCCTCACCATGCTACTCATGTATCCCACAGCGAAGGCACTTAGCACCCATCCCTGGCCGTGTAGGTCCCAGTTGAACTCATCTGTCATCTGAATGATGGCCACTGGCATGATCAGCCGGTCGGCAGCATTGATGAAATTGGCCAAGGAACATAATGCAATTGTACTCGAGGTCTTTGTGAATTTACCAACTGACAAATTGCTTGTCATTTTGGAAATAGCAAAGTTTGTTCAGAATATTCAATGGTCACTTCTGCTAGTCTGGTAGCATTGTAAAATGTCTGCAAATATGAATCCTAATATCTGTAAATAGAAACAAATAATAGAATACACAACATATTAGCTGGGTACGGCAGGAAAACATCAAACTAGTACCTCTAGTGTTTCTTCAATAGGCAGCTGGTCAGCTACACCCCTCTAAGCCTAGGTTCATCACAAAGTCATTTGGATGTTTTTTTCGTGTTTTTTTTAAGGATTTATGTGAATTTGGTAAACACTGCAATAAAAGCATAATTTTCTCTGTTTCTTTGTCCTTTTTGCTCACTATTACTGGTAGAAATGAAGCCGTCACTGTAGAATTAAAAGCGCAAATTGTACTTTTATCACCTCTTCTGGGGGTTCCCATCATTATATTTCTTGCAGTCACTGTACTAGTCAGTCATTTTAGTCAACAATCTGTGAAAATTGCGCTGTAACCTAATTACCAAAAATGTAAAACGGAAAATCCTTTTTCTTTGCAATGGAAAATCATCGGCCCTAGATAATAGGGGAAGGCTGCACTAGTTGCCCGGGGTAAAATCTAGTTGAAGTCTTGTTTGCCGGCCGTGCGCTTCCTTATGGGGCTCACCAAGGGTAAAAAACGGAAGTTTCCCAGCAATAAGGATGAAAATCCATCAAAATGTTTCTTCTTCCATGCCCACTTCGGGGACTTAAAAAAAGGTGAAGAGGGGCTGGAGGCTATGCCCAAATTTATGATTTGTATGTGCATATAATGTGGTAGATTGGCTACTGGTACTGTATTGCAGGGCACTCATTGGGTGCCCTGATGTATCTAAAAACTAAAACTCTCAATATCATTCATCTCCGTAGTTTTCTTCAGCTGCTTCAAAAAGTTTAAGTGTCTGGATGTTTTTTTTGATTTTGTATCCCTTCCCCAATTTGCAACATTAAGGTCACAACTTTTGGACGTTCTTATAATTTAGGTCAGAATTTGATCCAGCACAAAAAATTTGTTCTTGTTCAGTGAAAACAGTGGAATATGGTCAAATATTGGTTTTATTGAACAATTTGAAAATTTATGTGATGTACCTGACATTACGTAAACATGGTAAATGGTGAACAGCTCCCGATGTCACTTGTTTGCAGGGTAGCCATTCCGTAGATGGACTATACCCAAAGTCAACTTGTAGCGACGATTACTCAGCCGATTAGCAACTGATTTTCATGAAATTTTGCAAGGATTATTTTTGAGTCACCCGCCAACTAAAGTGGAATTTTTATCAAAAAATATTCAATAGTTCAAAAGTTAGACCATTGGACATGTAATAACTTTCTGATTATAAATTGATGTTATAAATGTTATAGCAAAAAATGAAAAGACCAAAAAACGTATTTTCATAATATTATGATGTCAAGTAAAAAAAATTCTCTTTACTTTTCTGATTTTTTTATTCCAAACAAGTGCTACTATGATGCACCCATTCCAGTTTCTTTCGGTACCGGTGGGCCTACCTATGTTTAATTTCCAGATAAATCCCACAGTAGAAGTTTGCTGGCCTCCAAAATCAAATAATAATCGAACTGAGGGCACCTTGCTGTATATATAATAATTTTTTTCACGGACTGGCTAACGTTACTCGACTGGTGTTGACCGACATTCATTCAGTCAGGCTAACTTGTTAGTGTTAAGATTAGCCTTTAGGCTTAGCCTTTGGCTTTTGGCCTAGGCTCATTGATTAGCGATGATGACCAGAGTTCTGTATTCATGCTTTATTGCCCACACTGAATGATAGATAGATGTTTTAGATGATTCAACGTTTGCATGCCGGGCGAACCAGAGTCATCAGGAAAAAATTTGTTCAGTACCAAAAATGTGTTCAGTATAGCATAGCCAAACACCCATAGCTTAGCCTTAGGTCATAGCAAAATTTATGCTAATGACAACGTTATGCCATTCCAGGGCTGGAAATAACTGCGTAGTGTTTTTCCGGGACAAATATATAACAAAACGGACAACCCACATTGCTCTGATGGTTGTCCGTCTGGACAACCATTGATTTTCATCCAACAGTCACATTGACAGTCACTGACTGTGAGCCGTACCTACTACTAGCCTAGGCCCAACCAAATTTTGAACATTATTTATTTGAGTACAAAAATAGTTTAAAATTGTGGTCATGATCAAAATCATACTTTCACTTTTAATGCTTTTGTTCCTTTTCGACAGAAAACTTAAAAATATGGTGGACAACCAAAATATTCGTGTTGGTTGTCCGGCCGACAACTAATAGCTTGAACCTTATTTCCAGCCCTGCATTCTGCCTGTTTGCTAATAAAAATTGTAACCATACCTTAGGCCACAACTAACCAGTAGCACATGTTTTTCGTTGATTTATCTGTCAATTATCAACCGATTTTCTTGAAATTTTATAAAAATCATATTTCAACGGTTTCTAGACACTTCGTACCGTGTCCACTTAGAAACCTACCAATTCGTACCAGGAAGCTAGCACTTGTACCAGAAAGCTACCAGCTCGTACCAACGTACCCACCACTTCGTACCAGAAAAAATATCTATGTCTTTTTCTTAATTAGTAGGCTACTAGTAGACAGGTTTGTTATGCTATATATATGTATAAGGATTACATTCTGCACATTGGCAATTATTCATAATCATCAGAAATATTGTATGTCTTTGTCTTAATTATTTAGACAGGTTTATTATGCTATATATATCTGTATATATGTATTTGTCAATTTAGAAAAAAATATTCAATATTGTTATTGTTATTATATATATCTACTGTTATTATCGATTTCTAATAGACTCTGGACATCTCGCAACATAAAACATTAAAGTGGTACGTAGGTACGCAGTGGTATAGGTAAAGGTGGTACGAGCTGGTAGGTCTATTATTTTTTGTGGTACGAAGTGGTAGGTTACGAAGTGGACATGGTACGAAGTGACCTGCTACTATTTCCTAATATCTCTAAATTTTTGTAAAATTATATTTAGACTCTAGGCTAGTATTTCGAAAGTTATCATTTTACATCATCATGTAGTAAATTGAAAATTTGACGACCCTCTTTAAACCCATTGAACTAATTTTAGAATTTCTTTACATGTCAAATGGTCTAACTATTTAAATATTCAATGTAATTTTGCAAATTTTTTACCGACATTGGGATACGGCCTGAAAATTGCCTGTGCTAAATTTCAAGGAAATCGGCTTTTAATTGACAGAGAAATCAACGAAAAGCAAAAACGTGTTACAAATTTACCATTTGATAAATGTGGCCCAGTGTATAATTGATTAGCAAAATATTTATACATCAATGATGTCATTGATGATGTCTACACAGGTCAACTCTACTAGTCTAGCAAGTTACAACTTGAGTTGAAAGAGAAAAGTGCTATAGTCGGATTCACATTGACCGTGGTGAATGAATTTTGCCAATTTCTCAGTCAATTCTCAGCCAATTTTCATGAAATTTTACACACAATATTTCCCATTCATTTCGTGACTAGACCCTACACCAGGGCTGGCCAAAAGTTGCATTGATTGGCGCTCAGCACTTATTAAAATAGGCACCAGAAAAAAACTTTGTGCAGCTTATGTGGACTTTTTATCTATACCATTGCATCCTGTAGCCTGCCTACATGTATATGTGGTGATTTCTGGAGTCATTTCTTGTCGCGCAATATAACCCTCTGGTGCGTTTTCACCTTGTCTGTCAATCTGGTGTGTGACATAGCGACAATTGGTCAGCCCTGCCCTGAAAATTTAAGAAGTTAGACCATTTGACATGTAATAAATAAATAAAAATGTTACCCTCTATAAACCTATTAGCTTCGTCTCAGAGTTTTATTACATGTCAAATGGTCTAACTTCTAAAATACTTAGCCTTAGGCCTATCAACATTATCAAAACTTCATGAAATTTTCAGGGTAGACTAGAGTCTAGTCACAACATGAATGGAAAATAGTGAGTGCAACATTTCATGAAAATTGGTTGAGAACTTTTGACTGAGAAATCCGCGAAATTCATTAATCATGGTTGCTGAATTTATTGTTTTTTTCAACAATTTTTCCCCTGTTTATGAGCATTGCCATTGAGTGTGAACATGGACATGTGCCGAGTGTGGTGAAGGGTGAAGCACTGAAGTCTGAATGTTGGATTCATTTTTTTTGTTGCCTTTGCACTTGTAACGTTAGCTGACGAGGTCGCCGGTCACAGCCTGAAGACAGTCGAATTGATGAAGTGTCAGACAGGTGCCCGGTGTGGCCGGCCAGCAGTTCCCCCGTCCAGTGCTTCCCCCTGGGGTCGGTGCGCATGTGTGTCGCCCGTGGTTACGGCAGTGTTTTACTTCCTGTCTTATACTGGGCTGGTTGTTCCCCTCATGTAGGCCTAGGCCTATTAATTTTCTAATTGCGACGTCCCTCTATAGACTATAAGAACCCATTAAACTGGTTAAATTAAATTCCGTTTCAAGCCCTGAATTGCATTACTGAAATATGCCAGATGGTCTAGGCCCTAATCTGTTGAAAATTGACTTAGAAATCGGCGAAAATATGCGCTACACTACAAGTTAATTTGACTTCAGTTTCACTAGGCCTATATCTTAATAATTTAATGACAATTAATCTTGGTCTAGGCTTTACCTTTCATCTAGGACTAGTCTAACGGTAGTCTCTGATTCTACCCTGCTAACTGAGAGACTCTATCAAACTCCCTGGACTGGGCAGGGTGCTTTAGGCCCACATTATTTGCTGAACTATTAGTCACTCGCCGTGCAGTACAAATACAATTATTAGCACAAAGCGTTCTCCCCTCTTGTGTGAATGTTCCCCTTCGCGATTCCCAATAAATGAATTGAAAAATGTGAATTTGAAAAACTTTTCTTTGAAAAAGATCAACATGGATTTTGAGTTAGAACAGAGTTTATATACACTAGCTGGGCTACATGTATAACATACCTATAACACGGTCTATAACATACCGGGAGTGTTCCCCCCCCCCCTCAATGTGACATAATTTGGTTAGTTTTCAAGATATTTTATTGTGTGATACATCATTGGAATCGCTTAGGCACCTAGTATTAGCCTATTTTTTTGTGATATTTTGATATCTGAAAAAAAACTTACATAAAAAAGGGATTATAAATTGCCAAAATTGGTAAATCTTAACAATTATAGCTTTGCGTATTTTCAAGATATTGTCAAGCCCGATATACCATCGGAATCGCTTACTCATCTGGTATTTGCGATTATTGTCATTGGGTGATAAGTGAAAAATAACTTATATAAAAAATGTTTTAAGTGGATAAAAACTTCAATATTTCGGGCACAGCGTCGGGATGCCTAGCAGATTATAGTGGCCGGAAAATGCTTTCCAGTGATATAACTATTTTTATGTACTTTAAATACTTTTTCTGTTATTAATTTAAAACCATTATTCAATGGGGTTTTTAATGCGAAATATTTATTTATATGCGGTGCAGTTAACACCAAGCACATCCTTGGCTTTATAAGGTGCATTACACAGCTAAATAACCCTTGTCAGTGGGTAGGCGAGGTGTGAAAAACCAGCACAATACGAAATATTATCTCTGTCAATTTTTTGTGATATAAACACGTAATAAATATCTCCAGAAAGCTTATTAAATACTGAAAACAATGATATAAATAATATTAACATAGCACGAAAACTCGCAAAGTTACTCATTTAAAAAGGTAGGCGGGGTATAACAGTATTAGCGTGGCTGAGACAGACGGTTAGCGAGATCTCTATCAGACATTAATAATGCTGGGCTGAGTGTTCCCCATCAATATGACATGAATTTTGAAATCAAATGAATTAAAAAAAAAATTAAGCTAGCTGGTCTATATCATCCACTAGCTGGGATGAGTGTTCCCCCCTCAATATCACATGAGTTTTGTAATGAAATAAATAAAAAAAATACAAATTAAAACCTAGGTTGTCTATGTCATACAATAGCTGGGCTGAGTGTTCCCCCTTAGTAAGACATTAATTTTGAAATAGAATGAAGTAGGAAAGGCTAGCTGGGCCGAGTGTTCCCCCCTAGTATGACATGACTTTTGAAATAAAATGAAATAAAAAACAGCTAGTCTATATCATACACTCGCTGGGCTGTGTGTTTCCCCTTATAGTAGCCTATGCATCAGTGGCGGATCCAGAATGTGCAAGAGGAGCGGGCGTAAGCCAAATTTTGGCTAAAACAAGGGGTATTAGCTTCACTTTATTCCAAAAAATGCATGAAAATGCTATATTTTCACCAAAAAGGGGGGGGGCGTACGCCGGGTACGCCCTATGCTGGATCCGCCACTGTGCATGAATTGTGAAATAAAATGAATTAAACAAATAGCTGGGCCGAGTGTTCCCCCTGGTATGACATGAATTTTCGCCCCCCCCCCTCAATATGGAACAATATGATCAAAATAATCAATATAACAACAGTTCATTATGACTTGAATTTTGAAATAAAATGCATAATTTTTTTTTTTTAAACTAGTCCTTTAGGATTAGGCAGAAAATCATTTACAACATTTCGCTACCAATATAGGGATAAAAACTACTTAATCAATAATGTATTTTATGTATTATATATTATACATTCTATATTGTGGTCAATAGGGAAGGCAGGGGGAATATATATCCTAGCCAGAGGGGAACACTCAGCACAGCTGAAGGCGAAGGGGGGAGGTGTGAACACCCAGTACTCAGCACAGCAAAGCATGACAGGTGGGGAACTGTGAGCCTGGGGGGGGGGGGGACTCTCAGAATATGAGTGACAGATACCAGGCGTTCCGCTCATGGTCGCGCATGCGCAGTTGGGCGGAAGGGGAACTCTCAGCACGGGGGAACCCTCAGAATACGACACCGGCGTTGCATGCAGTGACTGAGTCATGAGTGTCAGTGAGTGAGCTGGTGAGTTGACAGGTTGACGAGTTGTCACATTTTGAACAATTTGTAATAGAGCCTAAAATTTGCACATGTCATCTCTCAATATAAAATTTATGTCAAAACACAAGATAATTATTGTTATGTCATCTCACACTTTAATTGTTTAGAAATGTCAAATCATCGACACAAAGTAACGTTATTTGCCATGATTGAAGTCAAACATGTCAATGGCTGTAGCCATCCACCATGGGCGTAACATTCAGAATCTTCGATTATTTTAGTCTTAGTGATCCTTTTTCCCACATTGAACAAATTGTCATATACATGCAGGCCTATAGCAGTATAGCAGAGGACGGGAGAACTGATGTATGTTATGAATGTTTGGATAAAACCGCCTATTGGCGTATCACTTCCAGAGAGTCTTGGGAAGATGTCACTAGTGGGATACAGCAGGGGTCACTCCTAGGACGAGCCCATTAGTTATTTGTAATATTAATAAATTACCTAGCTCTAGTGGAGAGTGGAGAGGTGTGGGCCATTCACTCTTACATAAAATATAGTGAAGCAATATCCTCACCCTCAATGTCATATAACCATAAGGACCCCCACATGATCAGCTGAAAGTTGAAACCACAAAAGCAAAGAGTTGCCTGACAATCGTAATAGTCCCCATTTTCTACACATGTAGTAGCCTACGTAAAATTTTCAATTCTGATTAATATTGAGGTTTACCGCTACATTGCATAGCCAAATGTGTATATTATATAATGGGTTTAATAAAATTAGTATGTCATATTTGAGAAGCCCTTTATTCTTATTCAAAAAAAAAGTGGCCAACGTTTGTTATGCAAAAGTCGGTTTAGGGGGGGAGTGGGCCATTGGTACGTGGGAGGTGTGGGTCATGGCCCACTCCTCCCATGTATCAATGGCCCACTCGTTCCACAATGGCCCACTCGTTCAATATTACTACTTTGTGACAAGTTAAATCTAAAATACATCAGTGTTCCGGTCTTGCAGCGGCTGATCCAGGATCTGACAAAAGGGGGGAACTGATGGTTTGACCCCCAATAAATTGTTCACAATTTTAGACTAATATTGACGACTTTTAAAGCATTATTAAAAAAAATAGAGATACTCCCACAACTGGCTTCACATATATAAATCTAGTCATAGTACTCAATGACTTTCTATTTACTCACCAGGTGAAAACTGATATATATGCGGCTCTAGCAGGTAAACAGTTAGCGGTGCTGATATAGGCCTATACGGCACTATAGCAGGTAAAGAGTTAGCGGTGCTGATATATACGGCACTAACAGGTAAGAGGTAAGTAGGTATTAAACTGTTAGCTGTGTTGATATATGCTGCACTATAGAAGGTAGGTCTAAATTGTTAGCTGTGCTAATATAGGCGGCACTAGCAAGTAAACTGTTAGCTGAGCTGATATAGGCGGCACTAGCAGGTAAACTATTAGCTGTGCTGATATAGGCTCTACTTTATCAGGTAAAGGGTTAGCTGTGCTGATAATATATAGCGGCACTAGCAGGTAAAGGGTTAGCTGTGTTGATATAGGCCTAAGCAGCACTAGTAGGTACAAGGTTAATTATCTGTGCTGATATATTAAATAGGTTAAAAGACACACCTACATAAATTAAAATGCCGACAGACGGACGAACGGACAGCTGGGCAGAGTGTGGGACATCCAAAGCTACGCAATAACCACCCGCCTCAACTTCCACAGGCAGTGGATAATAACACAGCATGTCACACAAAACAAACTCTTTATGTACACTCTCTCCCCCCTCCCACCACTGCGGAATGAAAATCTACAAACGGAAATTAATACTTCATAAAAAAACTTGAAATTAAATCTATTCAACAACAGAAACACGAATCTAATATTCTGTTACACCTTGTTAATGAATGAAACACCCTCATCTTCTTTATGCAAGTATATCTTAAATAAAGTGGATACTCTGTAGTCAGGCAGAATATTGGCAAAAATTAAGCTAACCTAGAAAATTATACAGAAGTTTATATTTTGATTGATTTGTGTTTAGCAGAGGCTAGAGTCATGATTTCCATCGGGAGTACTAATTTTCAGCCAGTGGCAATTTTTAAATTTACATATTTCTAAAATGGCCACCAATTGCAAAGCTCAAATCTATAAAATGACATATATCTGGGGCTACTTGTTAAAATTAGATTCCTATCAAAGCAATTATGAAGGGTACATTCATGACATTTTAAAATTATTTTGAAGTCAACGTCGAATGTCAAGGTCATTGTATAGGTCTGACAAGGTTAAAAAAATCAAATGTGGCACGCGACTGCTTTTCAACCAACCAAAACAAAATTTCAGGTCTAATATGGTGGGTACACCCGGATTAGCGCAAACAATGGACTAGCATGACGGGAATACCATTATAATTTTAGCCTTAAATGAGGGCGAGTTGTACCACTAAGGAGATCAGGGCTAATGACCCCTCGTAAGATTAGCGATGATTAAAACAGCATCGGGATCGGCGCAGCGGCGAAGTTGATACTTCTTCACATATAAGCACGAGACAATGAATCAATGTCAGTGTAATATTGTTGGTCACGCGTCTGTGACGCTTGCCCCTCATTAAATCATCGTAAGTTCAATGGAAAGCGTCAATCCCAGCCTAAGTGCAAACATGACCTATAGGCCATCGATCATGTGTGAAAAAATATTGGGAGGGTGCTATAGTTTATATTTCTATATAATATTCTAGGTTTGTAGGGGACGAGCAGATATTTGAGAGGGGAGTATGTATAGCCGGGTACGTGTATGGCTGACTGTAGTGATTACTACTCTGGCCAACGAGTCGACTCTTTGGCCAGATTCGTAGCGATCAGGCATCACGATGCCAGGGCTGGCGGTTCGATCTCCGGGCTGTGCAGTTTCAACAGTGTTGCACTATGAAAACTTAAATTAACATCAAACGATAAACGATGTGAAGGAAACACGCCTGTTAGTCTTTGTGAATACGATCAATTTTGATTTGGCAAGTAGATGTCTACACTAGAAATAAATAAATAAAATATATCTTTCATCCATGTTTATTACATTTCATTTATGATTGGGCAATGTATTATTGGCTCCCCATTGTGTACATTCGCGCTCAGATGGAGTGTAACATTTGAGACTCTTCAACAATGCTGGAGTGTGTTTATGGTATATTAAGAAAAATAACAATGAAAATTACTCGGACTGACGACGAATTCAATTTTTGCTATCGATTTTTATAAATCAAGAAAAAATAGAAGTCAATTTGACAAAATCACTGTTACGTCTATTTGACCTCTAAAGATTGACATCGATTTGATGTTAATTAGGCATCACACATATTGACCAACATGAAATAAAACCAATTATTATGGAAAGTTGTATCATTTTTACCTAATTATTACTCAATGAAAACGAATAAAAAATCCGCTATAAATTCTCATTATAGGCCTAATCACGGAAATTTCAATTTGAAATTAATGTGATATCAATTGGACCTCTAGAGATTGACATTAATTTTATGTAGTTCGGCTTCACATGGATTAAAAACGATTTCTATGAAATTTAAATATATATTTTTTACACAATCATTACTTAATAAAACTGCATTTAAAAAAAATCAAAATTGTATTACACGAAAAGCTAGTAAAATGCAATTGTTGACGTCAAAGTCGTTGACGTCAAATTGACATCAAGGTGCCCGCTTCGGAGCGACTGACTCCATAATGTATCTCAGACGTTAGAACGACTTTTTTCACAGCAATTGTCGCTCACTGGTAGGTCAATTTTTGACAGCTTGCATATTTGTTGTATGAATTAAATAGAAATGGAACAGATGAAACCGTCACTATATATAGTCCGCGATAAACAGTGGAGTTATAGAGGCATAACACCGAGTCTGGTCAGTGAGCGACCACTTATATTTCAAATGTGGGAACGACTTTTTCACATTAGTGGTCGATCATTGGCGGGTAAACATTAAATAAAAATAAAGCAAATTAAACTCAAACTTATTTTGGCGACCGTCACTAAAATGGTACACGTGACAGTGAGTCTGATCACTGATTGGCGACCAGACCACATATCAAGAACAACGTTTTAGACAATTAGTGCATGGTCGCTGATTGGTAGATCAATTTGTGTCCATTTGCACAAAAAATCGTGGTCGTTCATGGCAGGTGGTCGCCCATAGCAGCGGTCGTTGACCTCAGGTTATACTGTATTAGGCCCTTTATTCGAAATTATTTTGAAATTAATTTGGAACTTAAAGTTTCGGGAACTTGAAACTAGGGAACTTAGAGTTCTCGGAAAGTGGGACACTGGAGAATTTCGAAATAAATATAAAAAAAAGAAATTTACAGAAATTATTATTTTTTTTTTTGACATTTCAACAAAAAACATTTTAGATACTGCCTTTTGCTTTTGCACACAGCATAGTTTGTGTTTAGTATTTCCAAGCGCAATAGTTACTTACTTGCGCGCATGAATAAAATTAAATGTGGTTTTTTAGACCACGTTTGTGCACATATAGACTGCCTATGTCAGAGTGGGGTTCGAACCAGTGAACCATAGCATACTTTCCAGGCGGTACGACAAAACCCAATAATAACCCGGAATAACCAAGAATAACCCGGAATAACCAAGAATAATCCCATAATAACCTATAATAACCTCATAATAACCTCATATTAACTTATAATAACATTGTAGTTATCAAGAAATGGCTCTAAACAAATCAAATAATGGAAGAAATCAACGTTTTATTAACAAATTCGCGCTGATTTTATCCCAACCTATAAAACCTTTTCAGTTGCAAATTGGGTGACGATTTTAATAGCTATCTGGTAGCCTACGATAACGATGGTCTGGGATTGATAATATAATATGCGGAGCCTTTGGACGATACTTATTCGGCAGAGGAGTTCAAAGAAGAGCCGGTCTTTGAGGGGTGAGCCTGGGACCAGAAAATTTTCTAAGGTATCCTAAGGTAAGGTAACACATATAATAATAAGTCATTATTCATAATAGGCCCTATTAACATACACAAATAATATATTTTTTATTGAACAATATTGAATATTACACTTCTTGTAGTCAATAAATATCTATCCACGACGAAGCGATTAATATAGTCATTATACATAGTAACATATATACAATACTGGGAAATATTATACATTAACAAAGGTACAAAAAAAATCGTCTTATATCCCGTTCATTAACCATTGCACCAGAGACCGCGCAGCAGTAATTGTTATGTGCAAGTGACGAACAAGCCTCTATGTGTAGGCCCGACGTTGACCCAAAGTTGGGTTTAAAGGTTCCTACATTGAAGTATATTCTGGTATAGAGTTTCCAAAACATGACTTTCAGTTTAATCATGATACAAATTGCCGCATATATGTGGACATACTGCACCATTCGGGACTCTCATATAATATGTTTTAATGATTGTATCTCCGAATGATATTCAAACTGTCGCCATTTGAATTCGTGTAAACACGCCATATGGTAATTTTAGTCACGTGAACGTGGCGTACGAAAGCCCAGCGAGCAGGACACAACAGTTCAGTTGTAAACACACCATCCACACCATCCACATGTCATCAAACAAGAGGGAGATCTCTGCTGCTATTATAAAATGTGGGGTGTGTTGAAATCCGTCAATCGGCATCCAGCCCAAGGCCTATTCAACAATATCAATTATATTCGCCCACAATACCCTATATAACTCCACATTTCTTCCCCTGATTGAACAACATAAGACGCAGACACAACAAATCAACCCACGTGACCAAGCCTACTACTGGGAACCAACACATTTCAAAAGACTAGGCTATTATTGTTGCACTAAGGTGTTTTCTTAATTTCCAATGCACATAGTGTATTTTATTAAGGTAGGGTCTAAACTGATAAGTGTACATAAATGATATAGGCCTACAACTCGTGTAGGCCTACAGTAGTGGCCAGTAATCTACTACACAGTAAAACCGCACAGTAACTGATATGACTACCATATATGGTGATGACAGAGGTAGCTGGCGAGGTCGAGGTCAAAGCCCCTCACAGAAACCAAGTGTCAGACGAGATGCTGCATGTAGTGCTGTCTCTGCGGAGCGATAGTGAATGATTTCTCTGATCAATCGTTTTTTTTTAACTCATTTATAATATAGGACTAGGCCTACTATAACACCCACTTAAAATGCCACCAGACAACGGTCCCCAGACAATAACTTATCGTCATCTCTGAGACCCTGTGTCCAGGTGTCTGTGGGAACTGAAGCCTGAGAGTTTTGACAGCTGAGGGCGGTCAGCCACACACCACATATATGGCGCGTGTATACATCATATCACGTGGTGTCTGGCGGCAGCGCGGGCTTTACATAACCTGCCAACTCAGTTGTAGCTGCAGCTGACCACACATTGGCGTCGAGTTTGTCAAAGACAGCATCGGGCTTCTATCTACATGATCTATATAGGTTCCTATCTCAGTTCAAGTAAGACATATCATCTAACAGTAATTAACGTACTCTAGACTGCTCGACTTTGAAAAAAAACTAGGCTTACTTGAAAAATCATAAGCCTAGGCCTATGATCATGGCTCTGTCATTGCTTGTCATGCTTGTTTGTTTACTGAACTGTCAGGCCTACATCACATGATCAGCACATGACATGCATGATGATCTATGGTAGGCCTACCACGCTAAGTGTGGGTCACAGTAGAGAATTGTTGAATGACAATACTGCGTTTTAAAGTAGTTTTGGCGGCGATATTGATCAAAATAAATATCAATAATAGAAAAACCAGGCCTTATAGCCAATTTTATAGTCTGGTTACTTCGAAGTATGTACCTTTAAGGCTTAAGGCTTATATTATAATAGACTATACGTTTGATGGTCTGGGATTGATAATATAATATCCGGAGCCTTTGGACGATACTTATTCGTTCGGAATCTGCAGGTATTTTCTGGTCATGTGACTTCATGTGATGATCTGAGAAAAAAACGGAGTGAAAAGTGAAGTCTTTGGAAAAAGTTATTGAGACATGAAATTAGTGAAATGTTTCCGTGAATATGCTCACATTTTGAAAGGTTTTATTTCATAGCTTCAAAAGTATGGTGAAAACATTGATATCTCACGACAGGCGAAGCCAGTCACGACAACGTCGGGCAACCAGAAAAAATTCGTCTCGCCACCAATGACCGAAGCTGTCAAAACATAAACTTTGTGAGTCTTAACGTAACTACCTGCTAGATGTCTAGTCTACAGACTACGTACAGTTAGTTAAAGCGACACAATCAAGCTGAAATCATAAAAAAATCGGTAATTTTATTTTGGGTTCTTATTATAATAATATGCCTATTAGTATTAACTGTTAGTGTTATTATTCTGTTATGATGTTTACAAGCTATAGACTGAGTGATAGACTAGAACTGCAAAAGTTTCTTATTTTTCGGCATTTAGCCCAGTTAGGCCAGACTTTTTTGTTATATGTTTTACGGGCGGAAATTGCCAGGATGCAATGCCAGGATTTGGAATAAAAATAAAATTAATATTCAGAATTATCTTAACACTGTGACTGTGTTGGAAGCCATAAATATTTGGATGGGGTGGATCAGACAGAATCACTGTGGTTAAGTGCTGGAGGTAACTGGAGTTACCATTAGCAAAAAATGGCTGACACGGCTACCGATTCGTTTACATTTTCATCTATTTTGTGTAGTTTAACGTCCTCCTTTGCTCCATCGATTTGTAGGGGGATTAATTTTATTTAACTGGACAAAATTCACATTATGTTAACTTCAAATTGTAGATAATTTACTCGTAATCGGTAAACTAAATTTGTTAAATGAGAATGGTAACTGTCATGTGTCAATTCCAGTTGTTACTGGTAACTGCAACTTCAGTGGGTGGTAACTGTCTGTTTCAATAGGTGGTAACTGTCGCTTCCTATTAGCAGAGAAAATTATATTATAAAATTTATATTCTAAAACAACTTAAGCAATAGTTTACATGATTGTGAAGTTGATAATGGTGCGACTTTTATTTTAATTGGTACCGTATACAGTATCACAGTAAGAGGCGCAGTAATATATTATGAGGTCCTAGACATTTCTGTAATGTTTCTTTTGATTTCTAAAGAATACTATATTTACTATGAATTATTTATGTACTTATAATCATGATAATCAGGTAGTTTAGCATCAAATTTTAGGCTTATCGTTATCGGGCAGATAAAAGCCCCATTTTTTAATGCTCAGTGGCATATTCTGATTAAAGTTAGCCTAGGAGCCCAACATTATTTTCTACTGAAGATGTCAAAAAATGTCAAAATCCAAGATAATATGGCCGCCATTTGTACATGATAAAAAAATAAAATGATAATATTTTTGACAGAATAGATGCAGATTCTTGATTTTGGTGTGTAGCATAAGGGTTTTAGTTATGCCTGACATAGTGATGTAGTCAGAAAGTACTTTAGACATTGGATTGTTATTAAAATCCAAGATGGCAGCTATTTGTGCAAGGTTAAACAGTAAATTTGTATCATTTTGTATAAAATTGAAGCAAAATCATAATTTTGGTGTGTACCATAAGGTTTTAAAGCATGTCTTACACAGGGGTTTGGCCAGAACGTACTTTAGTTATTGCATTGCGAGTAAAATCCGAGATGGCCGCCATTTGATCAAGATCAAAACAATAAATTGATACATCTTCGATAAAATAGAATTAGCTTCAAAATTTCGATGTATGCAGTCAGTTTTCCAGGTATGCCAGATCTAGTTGTGCAACCAGAGGGAAGTTCAACATTTTATTGTGGATAAAATTGAAGACGGCCGCCATTTGACAAAGTCAAACAAAATTCGTGCCAAACATTTTTTTGTATCATTTTAGACAGAATAGAAGGAGATTCATGACTTTTAACCCTTTGGACCCGAGCCTCCTGGGGATAACTGCCTCTCCCACCAAGCTTCCTGGAGCAGTAGACCCTATTGGTGATATTATTATTGACCATATTTTACCTTTCAAAGACTCTACACAAATATCTTGACGGAATTCAAGAAGTAATATACCATTAATATTATTATAATGCTGTGGCTTGCCGAGACAGTAAATTATGACGTCATAATTGTATTTATAATTTGTGTTCTATTGTGTTTTTTAACTTGGTTTATTACACAATATTTAGACCTAAAATCGTTAATTTCATACCGATATATCGGTACTTCGGGATATATGACGTCACAAAAATACCGCTATATCGGTACATCGGGTCCAAAGGGTTAAATTAGTGTCTACCATAGGATTTTCTTATACACATCACCTGGTGGCATTATCCAGAAACCATGATTTTAGACACGGATGGCGGCCATCAGACAAACAAAATCGGCAACAGAGGAGGAGGAGTAGGAGGCCGAGTTGGGTACCACATGGGACATATGGCCGTGACAGGAAAACACATATCTTTATCTTTTGGTAATAATACCGCTTCCCTGTCATGGCCTTCTAGTGGCCATTTTGTTTGTCTAATGACCGCCATCTTGGTATATAGACTGTCTAAAATTATGTGTGCCAGTCACCTGGGCGTATACATGAACATCCTACATGGTTGTTACCAAAATAACAAATCTGCTTCTCTCCTGTTGACAATTATATTAATTTTTGGTTTCCATCTTGGATTTTAACCATAATGCAATGTCTAATGTACTTTCCAACCACCACACACTATGTCGGGTGTACCCGAAAATCCTAGTATGGTAGACATCAAATTGTACTTTTCTGTCCTTTCTGTCAAAAATGTTGGTAATTTATATAGCTTAACCTTGCAGAAATGGGGGCCATCATCATGATCATGGATTTTACTAACCACTGCAATGACCAAAATAATTTCTGGCCACACCATTATGTCGGGCATACCTGAAAACCATATGGTAGATACCAAAATCATGAATAAATTATATCAATTTAATATTTGACCTTAGGTAAAACGGCGGTCATTTTGGATTTTTAAGTTTTAACATGTTTAAGTCAACACTTTGTCAAAATTCAATAGGGCTCCTAGGCTAATGGTAATCGATGGGTCCTGATAGAGCGTCGTGTAGGCCTATCACAACTGGTGACTAATAGTGTATATACCAGAGATCGTCTTTACACGATCTCTACTATACTGCTGAGTGCTTAGCTAAAATCAGGTCTGATGGAGCGACAAAATTGATTTTGCAATCAGCAGAACTGATTTTTTTCTAAACAAAATTTAATCCTTCAGCTTTATATCCACGAAAAAATTAATTCCCTTCCCTTTAAATAACTTCTTTACAGTTGTATGAAATGTGAGAGTCTCCTTGATGCACCATTGGAAAATTTCCAATATATAAAGTATCAGTTGTACCAGCAACATAATTTGTCAGTTACCAGTAGCATGATATCATTGAGTATTGCAGTTACCAGCAACACGCTTGGCAGTTACCATTCTCATTGACAAAATTTAGTTTACCGATTACGCGAAAATTATCGTCAATTTGAGGTTAAGATGATGTCCATTTTGTCCAGTTAAATGATATTAATCCACCTACAAATCGATGGAGCAAAGGAGAACGGTAAACTACACAAAATAAATGAAAATGTAAACGAATAGGTAGCCGTGTCAGCCATTTTTTGCTAATGGTAACTCCAGTTACCTCCACCGCTTAACAACAGTGAGAATGTAAGACTAAGTCTAAGAGCGGTTTCTGGGAATTACCTCAGCATCTGGTAGGCATACTGGACAGATTTATAGGCCGCGGATAGTTGTATCAGTTCCAAGGACAGCAAACCATGGTTAAATCAGAAAAAAAGATATTGTGTGGATTAACACATTTAGGTTATTTTAAAAAATTGAAAAAAAAATTTACAATTACAATTTTATTTTTATTTGATTTTGTTTAAGTCAATGTCGGCGGGCCCATGAAACATATAATAAAAAAAATCTGGCCTTAAGCGAGATATAAAGACAAAATTCCTGTATTTCTTATTTTGGACAATGCATGTCCGACATTAGAAATTGGGAATTTTGTCTCTATATCTCGCTTATCTGGTAAATGCAGTACGAAACACAAAAAATAAATAACTTTTGCAGTTTTGGTCGATGGACATGCTTACATCATATGGGCATATTGAGAACCCAAAATAAAACAAAGTGGCTACTAAACCGTACTATGTCTGGTCGGCTAGCCTCAGAGGCTGCCCAACCGGAGTTTCGGGAAAGTCAGGTCTTCTGATTTTCTGACGATTTCAGCCTGATTGTGTCGCTTTAAGTTAAGTGCAGTGGCTAATCATACGTGATTCTTTATAACATGTATTATTTATAAACCATGATAATGTAAAGTTCTGTATGAACAGCCTGGCCCTTGTTTACAGAATGACTGGATCCTACTGCAGGGTCCTGCCCAGAGATTGGTTAGTGGTGGCAGTCTTGACACCAAAATACTCAGTTTTCCATGTCTTTTTCAACTGTTGTGGTGGGCGGCGTGTCAGAGTGCTGGGTACGTTCGCACAGCGCCTCCCACCATGGGCAGAAAACTGCACTGACTGCATTTATTAATAACTCTATACAATACTGATAGCCACTCTCTAAGTTAAAGTAGGTGGGTTGTCATGATTCGTTTCAGGAGTAAACATTGTAATGTGCATTTGTCAATTTTGTGGGCTCCCCCGCATCATTGTCAACATCTACAGGTCAGACCATTTTTTTCTAGGCAGTGGCTAATCGTACGTGATTCTTCATAATGTAACTCTATGGGCAGCCTCGTTTACGAAATGACGGGCTCCCATTGACTCCCATTATAACTTCCCCGTACGAATAGCCACTCCGTTTTTTCTACAAAGTGGAAGAGTTATAATTGCAGTCGATGGGATCCAGTCCTTTCATAAACACCATAAAGAACAGAAGAATAACATACGATTAGGCACTGCCTTTTTTCTAATCTATCTGTTGTAAAATTTTTTCAGCAATAGGTCTGTCTATTTTCTTTAACAAATAAAATCTGATTCTAAAAACTCAATGTTTTAGGACAGGGGCAAAAAAACGAAAAATTATCTTTTGCACAAAAACATTGCAAATTTGACTGATTTTTGCGGCTGAATGCAGACGAGTGGGGTCACACTGTCTGTCACGATGGAAATATTATATTGCAGTGAACATGGTGAAGCAAGATGACCCAGCTGCTTAAATGCTTGTACCAGTAGCCTAATTAATGGCAATGTCCTGGCTACAAAAGTACTAGCTGTGGACTAGCACACACCATAAATGAAATGAAATGAATCGGGCTTTAGGCCACCTTTGTGCACATATAGGCTAAACTGGGCCAGGAGAACCTCCTGAGGATGGTGAGATGATTGAGATGACACTGTCCTCCAGACACAGGATTTGAAATTCGAGCCCTGGCGGTCTGAGGCCGAGCACGCTACCTCTCGGTCACCGAGGCCCCCCACAATACTAACTTTCACACGTGGATGGGGAAGAAACAATTTTGTTTCTTTCAAACCGCCGAGACCTGGAATTGACCCTTTTATTACCAGATCCGTCATAGCTAGGGATCCCCAGCCATATTTATTATTTTATATTATGACGTCATAATCGGCTATGGAAGGCTTTAAGACATTCACGTCCTGCCTATCTAGCTTGCGTGCCGATAAGAGTGACTGGGAGCCGTCACAACCAAGTGAATCACCTTGCTTGTTATGGATTGTCGCAGTGTAGCGCGACATCCGCAGTGAAAGGGTTAAACATGATTCTCGCCTCTCAACCCCCTTTCCTCAACTTGAACATGACTCTTTCTCCTTAATAAATCCCCTTCCCTCTACCTTAACATGACTTGCACTTCAACCCCCTTCCCTCTTCTTGAACATGACTTTCACCCCTCAACCCCCTTACCTCAACTTGAATATGACCCTTGCCCCTCAACCCCCTCCACACAACTTGAACATGGCTCTCGCTCTTCAAACCCTTCACTCAATTTGATCATAAATCACCCCTCAACCCCCTTACCTCAACTTGAATATGACCCTTGCCCCTCAACCCCCTCCACACAACTTGAACATGGCTCTCGCTCTTCAAACCCCTTCACTCAATTTGATCATAAATCACCCCTCAATCCCCTTACCTCAACTTGAACATGACTCTCGCCCCTCCCCTCTACTTGAACAGGACTTTCCCCTGTCCCAGGTGTGGGATGTTGCACCAGAGGGGGGAATATCCCCCTTTTGTTGACAGATAAAATGAAAATATATTTCATATTTTGCTGTCATTAAGCCGAGGCGGGCTGCTTACTGTATTCCACACGGTCTGCCGCCGCCGCAGTTATTTGTTTTTAAGATAGCTACTAATCTATAAACTTATGCTTCCTCATACTTCACATAGCCATCACATACCACTGGGGAATTGTTTTGGTGACATTTTGATCCCCATATCATCAACCCTTTAATTACTATGGCCACTACCAAAGAAATGCTCGTTAGCGCATTTCAGAAAAAAGTTGCTATCAGATCTTCTTTTAATTTGGCAAATATGTTGAGCTATGTCAGCCAATGACCTGATTTACTTCTGGGATCAAACAATTTCAAAATGGCCGTTTAGCGGCCATTTTGAATTTTGTAATATTTACTTAACTCAAGAAATGCAAAATGACCATGCATATATATAAAACAAAAGGTAAGGTCTCACACAAGGATAACCCATGACAAATTTCACACTAAAAAATCCAAAATGGCTGCCAATCAGCCTTTTTTTGCTTTTTTTTTTAAATTTTTTTTTTTCACTCTGTCGAAAATCTTCCATGATCATGATGATAGCTGATCTATGAATTTGTGCTTCTTCATACTTCACATAGCCATCATATAGCAACTGTATACCACTGGGTGATTTTTTGTGAAATTTTTATCCTCATATAATCAACCCTTTAATGACTAGGGCCACTAACGAAGAAATATTTGTTAGCGCGTTTCAGGAAAATTTTTCCAGCAAATCTTCTTCTTATTTGGCAAATATACACAGCAATGTCAGTCAATGACCTGTTTAACTTTTGGGAGCAAACATTTTCAAAATAGTGGTCAGACCCCCTACCCCTTTTGGACCCCCCCACTCCAACATTCCTGGTGGAAACCCTGACCCCTCAACCCCCTTCCCTTCCCCCAACTTCATCATGACTCTCGAGCCTCAACCTCCTGCACTCAACTCTAAAATGGCTCTCGCCCCTCAACCCTCTTCCCTCAAAGTTCTTTAACATGACTCTCACCCCTCAACCCCCTTCCCTCAACTTTAAAATAGCTCTCGCCCCTCAACCTTCTTCAATCAACTTGAACATGACTCTTAATTCCCCTCATCCCCCTTCCCTGAACTTTAACATTGCTCTCGCTCCTCAACCCCCTTCAGTCAACTTCAACATGACTCTTGCTCCTTATTATTTATTTTATGGATATCAAGTTATGTTTGATTACTACATGGCCTGACAGATGTGGATGGGAGGCAAGGGAAGCTTCAATGTTTTGTTAATTTAGACATTTCTATTTTGTAGCTGCAGTCTTTAAAACTCATCAATTTCTTTACTGGACATTAGCATGATTAGGTCCAGTAACTACCAACTTTTGCTGGACCTTACACATGATTATTGGACCAATAAAACAACAGATGACAGGAAACTTCTCAGATCTATGTTTATTACTAGGTTCGGTCAGACGGTGGGATGTGAATTTTAATGACTAGCAGTCAACATGGTCAAGTAAATAAGCCACCTGACCTTCATTATTATACATGTTATATTAGAATAATAATAAGAATTGGTGTTGGCCAGTAGGCCTAGTACCAGTATTTGAAACATTACATACTAAATTGTGCTATTTTATATTACTGGTCAATATACAAAGTTATTCTGCTTTTTTTATTGTCATGAGAGTTTTCTAATAATGATACATTGCGTCACAACTTTTACCCCAATAACAATATAGGCCTATACATAACTTACCCTAATATCAAAACCTAATTGTGTCACAATTTATCCCGGTCTTGGGTAACTTGTGGCAAGTTTACCAGCCCTGCATATTGTGCTCCCACGGTAAAAATTAAGAACACATCTAGGCCTACATTTGGCCTACATGCTACTATTATTCAACCTGATAAAATTAATATACTGTACATCTGGTAATTTTCGTGTGTTTAAATTTTCGCGAATTATTGATTTTGGGACTTTTCACGAAGTTTAGTAGATGATGTATAAATATCGTGTCAACATTACAGATGCTGGCCCGTTATTGTAGCAGCATTTTCTGTCTGCCTGGCCATTTTCGACCTTTAACAGCGAACAAAAGCAATTATTGTAAATTTTAAACGCTGTTTTAGTCAGAACATTTCTATCATGCCCATAACTAAGTACTGCGACAAAATATAGTTGTTTAAGTAGTTATAGTTTGCAGTGCGGCACTGTGTATTGGCGCTGATTTGTTCTCTGCAGCATCACCAACATCATTATGAGGGACATAAAGTTTTTCTTGTATATATTTTTGATGTCCTTACAGAATTACATAACAACGTTTTGTCTTTATTTTGTTTATTTCGTTTTATATAAAATATTATATCAGCTGTAAATCATTAATTTTTTTATTGTTTTATACATCATTTACTCAGGTGGCATCCATGACAGCGACTATCAAAATCTTTATGAATCATTTATATTGTGTATTTTGTGGTGAATTAAACAAGTATTCTTCTTCTTCTTCACCCTGGTCTACAGTGGTCTAACACGATGCATAGTCCACGTACAAGTGAGCGATCAGTCCATGCCGCCGCAGTAGGCCTATTCTTGCTATGGGCTCAGAATATAATATAAAAATTAATGGTCTTAGTACAGAGCCTTGAGGCACAACGTAGCTGAGCAATCTCGGCTTTGAGGTGGTGTTGTGGATCCTCACAGACTGTGTCCTGCCAGTCAGGTAAGACCTATACCATGCCAAGGCAGTGTCAAATACACCTCCGCTCACACTGAGACGCTCTAACAGGATTTCGTTATCAATGGTGTCAAAAGCGGCAGAAAGATCCAATAGTAGCAGCACTACACATTTTTTTCTATCTATGGCCTGCAGTATGTCATTTTGGACTCTGAGAAGGGCAGTCTCGGTACTGTGATGTTCTCGCTAAGCAGACTGCGACGGCTCTAAAACAAAATGGAGTTTTGAGCCATATATATGTACATGTGTGCTAAGGAGCGAAACCACCACTTTCTCGACCGTGTTGGACACAAATAGGAAGTTCGATACAGACCGATAGCTATTCATTGTGTCGGGATCCAGTGAGCTCTTTTTGAGTAAAGGTGCTACTTGGGCTGCCTTATAGATTGAAATGAAACAGCCAGATGTTATAGACTTGTTGACGATCTTGGATAAGGATGGTAAAATTATGTCATTATTTACTTTGCTCAGAGATGTTGGTAGTGGATCCAGGCTGTAGGACTTAGTCAGGGATGTGCTTATGATCTTTCGTACCTCGTCCTCATCGACGACATCAAAATTCGATCGAGAAGGTGATCCACGTGATAGTTAAGTGGGCTGTTGTGAATAAATTTTGTCCTCACAAGAACTACTGAGGCATTGCGGAACAGTGCTGATCTTGTTTGCAAAAATTGTACTGAACTCTTCAGCTAATTCACTATTTGATTTGTGTTTTTTGCAGTGGTTTTTCACTATTCCTTCGAATAAGCTTATTGGCAGTCCCAAAGATTACCCTGGCATTGGAAGCATTCTTCTTCGCCTGGTTAGCGTAGAATTCCATCCTTTTACTTCTTAAAAGCGTAATAACCAACCGCCCAACGTTGCTCTATGCCTCGAGCATAGGAATGTACAAACATGTGCACACTGACCATAAACTCAGCTCATGTACACTCATCATTTAACCCTCTACGTTCAACGCCGGATTTACCCAACCAAATCCAACCACAGTTAACTAGTGATACATTGTATGCCCCCTATTGAGCCTCATATTTTGCTCTAGTTTAGTGAACTGCTATCCTCCACCCTCCGGACAAAACATGGTAAATATTGAACCCCAAGCGGTCATTTAAACTTTAATATATTTGAACTTGTGCAGGAGGTAATGGTGTCCTTCCTTAATTTCTTATACATGTATGAACTTTCAACACACTATTCAAAAACCCAGATAAATACCTACTTTTACAGTTCATATCTCATGATGCCGTACACCGAATTTAGGGCGTTTCTGATTATATAGCATTTGTTGATTAGAGATGCAATGACCATGGCCTACGTATATAATATGACGAAAGGCCTTGCGTCGATTTAAAAAGAACATGGTGTTCTCCTGACACTGTTTATGTCAACACCATGCCTGTACTCACTCAGCAAACGCGAAACATTGACAGTGTTGTGATAATGCTGAACCAGCGTCGCAGACTATGGACCAACGGTTGTCCAACACATTTTTGCTGGGTAACTAATGATGGTCTCTTTTAGCTTCCACTCTCGTAGTCTGATTTGTCGTAATCTCGGTCATATCAGCCGTGTCCTTAAATACCCCGATCTCACAATTCACGATAATCATGAATGCAGCTATCAGTAAAATGAGTAAAGGCCAAATAATAGCCACCATTGTTACAGAACCTCAAAGTCATCTACATGTTCCTGTCGGTTGTATGAAATTATATCGTGTGCGACTGATTCATTCATTGTTATGAACAACCAGGCATCCGATAGTGTAAGTTTATCTATTAAATTTTATATTTACTTCTGTTTGTAAACCTTGAAGTTTTAGTTAGAAGTTATCATTTGTGATATATATATTCCATAAAAAATCTGCAGACATGGAGCACTTTGTTTGATAAATTTTAAAATTGATAGCGATTTTCCCCTTCAAGGTCAATTTCCGCAATGCTTAAAAGTGATCTATCACCCCTTATATAGTATGAATAAATGTGTGACAAATAAATCAAAGTTGCCACAAGATGGGGCACAAGTGTTTCCTTATATGGGGTGATTGGCTATCATGTGACCCTCTGAGAAAGTCACATGATAGCCAATCACCCATATTTAAGGACATAATTATTCATACCATATAAGGGGTGATAGATCACCTTTAACTGCCCGCGTCGCATCCCATGATCCCAGTGAGCACGGTCAGCGCCTCGTCGCTTTCACGGTCATACGTGTCTCATCGTGGTGAAAAGGCCTACAATTATAAACGACTGCTAGGTAGCCCTTACCAAGGAGGTATAACCTCCTTGCCCTTACTGAGAACATAGAGTTAATAAAGAACTCTATGCTGAGAACAAGGATACTAGAACAGATATCCTTGCTGAGAAGCAGAGGCGACACCAGGTGCTGATAGGCGTCTCTGAAACGATTTTTTAAATTATTTTTTCATCTGTATTGTGTACGGGAAAATCCGTGTCACATCCTCATTACATGGCTATCGTCCCTGTCAACACGAGGTGTATTGACCCAATGCTGGTTTAAATGTGGCCCAGTGTCGTAGACGGTGGGACATCGTAAATACCGCATTGTGTCAACGTATCGTGTTTACTGTGGTAGGCCTACTTGTCCAGCAGTGGCCGCGTGGACTTCCTGTTGTCACTTTATTTTCAAATCCGGCTTGGAGCACTCAATCCCTGTTTTGAATACGCCATATATCCTTGTCGCTAACATGTGGCTTCTGTGCTGAAGGTAACCCGCACTGAGCAAGGCATGGTACGCACTTTTGCCATCCGCGCTCAAAACGCAGTTAATCCACGCTTGTGTGAGGCAGGCATTAGCAGAAAATACACCGCAGACTTAATAATATACCAGCAATGACGAGACGTCACTCAATGTCGTTTTAATCAAGAAAAATAGATATTGCATGTGTAGATCAACCTCTACAATGCGGACCTACCGGTCATTGGTAGCCCCAAGAACCTAAAGGTGACATATCACCCCTTACATAGTATGAATAAATTTGTGACAAATAAATCAAAGTCGCCACAAGATGGGGCACAAGTGTTTCCTTATATGGGGTGATTGGCTATCATGTGACCCTCTCAAGAGGGTCACATGATAGTCAATCACCTCATATAAGGACATAATTATTCATACCATATAAGGGGTGATAGATCACCTTCAATATAGGCTATTAACCCTTAGAGCACTGTGTCTGTGTCTTTATTAGCACCTGTATAACCCTTGATAACCAGTTATTAAAAGTAAAATATGCTTCAATCTTGAAACACGGATATATTGTGACTCAAATTTCACAAATCACATACATTTTCAGTCACTTTAAGTTGTGTGTCGCGGTAGCGGGACACAACTTCAAGTGAATGAAAATTCAAATTGAATACCTTAGTGCTCTAAGGGTTAAATCCTTAAGATAGATGCATATTTGACCTTGCTGTGAACTTCATATTGTTGCAACATCCGCATTGTGTATATACCCGGTAGTCGTAACGACAAAGCCTGCCTGATTTCAATAAAGTATCACTATATAGATAGAATATTCATAATTGATGTCGCACTTTGACCATACCATCCACCTTTTTCATTCACACTAAAAATAACTCTTCGGTAACCAGGGTTACCAACGCCATTTAATTTTTTCGACACTGGAATTACTAACGCAAATTCAATGATAAAATGAAGAATGATGAAAAATGTATATATTTATCTATTTATGGAAAATAGAATAGACATCTCCTCAATTAAATTACAGGTGAACATCGTTATAGCACGAATCGTTACAACACGGATCGGTTATAACACGGTAAGGTCATGGACCCCAAAATTTAGGACCCCTTTTCCAGCTTTTTTACAGAATACCGTGTTATAATTTCCAAATCTACAAGATTTATTGAAAGAGTGAACAGTATGTGCATCGCGTATACTAATCGCTATCGCGGGCAACGCCAACACGCATCATGGTAACTCAGATGATGCTAAGCGTTACGCCCAGCATTGAAACAATGTTTGGCCAACGCTGGGTCTACACATGTGAGCGCGGAACAGTGTGCAGCGTTATGTCATAATGCGGGGCAGTGAGGCGAGACTAAGTGGCCCGCTGGAGAAGCTTTGATATCTTTGTATATCTGTATATTATAATACTGCATAATAAAATTAGCTCATAGAAATCGTGTTATAAAATTGTAAAGAGCGTATTGTATTCGAATAGATAATTATTAGTCTAAATAATCGTGTTATAAATTTCTGTAGATCGTGTTATAAATTTATTGAAAATCGTGTTATAATTAATTCAGATTATAGGAAATTTGTAAAGAACTATTGTATTCGAACAGATAATTGTTATAATTATTCTAAAGATCGTGTTATAAATATCTGAAGATCGTGTTATAAATTTCTGAAGATCGTGTTATAAATTTCTGAAGATCGTGTTTTTACTGTCATAATGCGGGGCAGTGAGGCGAAAATAAGTGGCCCGCTGTAGACGCTTTGATATCTTTGTATATTATAATACCCCATAATATAATTAAATCGTGTTATAAAATTGTAAAGAACGTATTGTATTCGAATAGATGATTATTAGTCGAATGATCGTGTTATAAATATCTGAAGATCGTGCTATAAATTTCTGAAGATCGTGTTATAAATTTGATGAAGATCGTGTTTTTACTATGTCATAATGCCGGGCAGTGAGGCGAGAATTAGTGGCTCGGCGGAGACGCTTTGATAATATATTCAATGATATTTGTATATTATAATGCCGCATAATAATATTTCATAGAAACTGCGTTATAAATTTGTAAAGAATTGTTTTCGAATAGATATTTATTAGTCTAAAGATCGTGTTATAAATTTCTGAAGATCGTGTTATAAATTTAATGAAGATCGTGTTATAAATTTAATGAAGATCGTGTTATAAATTTAATGAAGATCGTGTTATAATTAATCCAGATTATGGCACAAAAAATGATGATAGCTTTGTATACAATTTAAATCGTGCTAATTACACAAAGTAAAGAATGTATTTAAGAAAGATCGTGATATATTATGCTTACAGATTATAGCACGAAAAATAGATAGATCGTGCTATATATTTAATGAATGAATGAATGTCTTTATTGCCTCCAAAATGAAGATACATTTCACATTATAGTAATAGCAAGAATAGGTGGGTAAAAAGGTACAATAGTAAAAGTATCACACATAATAAAGATTAATCACACATGTACATGTCGTATAAACATAATATATTACTTATGAAAAAAATAATAATAATAAATAAATTAAAAAATATCAGCAATGACTTGAGTAACTGTTATGTTAATAGAACCATCTACCTATGATGATAATAATAATAATAATTAAACATCTAATTTCAACTTATTTACAATTCAGTTAAAGCAACACGAATGGCGATACAAGGTGATTTCAAACAACATCAGTTACCCTATTTATTCAAATCCAGGTGTAAAAAAATACTTTTTAATTAGGTTAAATTATATTATGCTGTAAATTAGATAACTTTTCGCAAACAATTACATGCATATCAGCCATGAAATTAATCATTCCTTCATATATGCAGAGCCATTCAGTGTTGAACACTACATTAAGGCCACTCAATATTAATTTCAGTTTATGGTCGTGGCTGGTGAGGTTTAATGATAATGCCATGGCAGGTGGCATACCGTCGATACACCGACTCCACAATTTAGATCTTTCGTGATCAAAAGAATTACACGTTAACAGAGCATGCTCTACACTGAGTCTTTCATAACTGGTACACAACGGACAGATCTGAATAGTTTTATTATATATTGTTATTTTGCTTTTATACACGGCAGCGCCACCAACTAATATACGAGCTACAATTTTGCATTTCCTTAACATAGAAGGCCTTTGTTTTGCCACCTGCCAAAACCATACTACATTAAAAGTAGATACACATTTATTAAATATTTGTAAACTTGTATATATACAGCGTGATATATTCCATCTATTTCGATACATTTCTGAAACTCTGCGTGTAGCAATGTACTTCCATTTTTCTTTAGTTATCTTCGTCGAGTTGAAGGCAACATAGTAATTTACAAAATTTAGAAGATTGTATTTCTCACATGTGGCGTATAGCCTAGCAATAGGACTGTTATAATCGGGAGGGTTTTCATTGACTGAGAGTTTCAGAAATATGTGTACAAATAGTTGCCTGACGAGTGAGTCATGTTTAAATGTGATAAGTTTTTTCATAACTCAACCTACGGAGGTCAATTATAGCCTCTATGCTCAGCCAACCGAGCATTCCAGTGGCTGCCAGAGCAGGGCTATGAGCTGGCAGCCCTTGAAACGCTCGGGCAGCCCATTCATGAGCTTTTTGTAACAATGAAATGTGTTGATCACTAATTCCCCAAACTTCGCACCCGTACAAAAGCCTGGGCAATGCCACAGCCCAATAGAGTTTATTAGCCGTAATTGGATTAATACCCTGTGTTGCACTACCAATACCTTGCACCATACAGCAGAACGTTCTGTGTTGTCTAACCCTTTCATCACAGAAAGTTCACTCAGCTGCCACCGAAGCACACAGTGGTACACCTACATGTAAATGACCATCTACACACTGAAGTAATTGATTATCTAGCGTTATTTTACACGGCTGACCTTTCGTAATGGGATTAAATGCAACAATTCTGATCTTTGGAATACTCAAATTATATCTCCATTTTCTGCTGTGACATTTAGCTATATCAACTTTATGTTGTAATGAAGCACTTGACTTAGATATAATCGCTACATCATCAGCAAACGCTGGGCAGGTTAATATGTGATTATTAATCCTAAAGGGACAAGCTACATCTAACAGTTCTTCTAGTAGGTCATTATTATAAATACAATATAAATACATCGACATAACATCCCCCTGGTGGACTCCCTGACTCGGTGAAAACCATTCAGATAAAACTCCATCTATGTTGACCGCACATCTAAAATCTGTGTAACTATCAAAAATAATGGCCCATAGACGGCGGTCCATACCAAGTTGTAAAAGTTTATATAACATTCCATTAATCCAAACACTATCAAAAGCTTTTTGGACATCAAGGAGCGGAACATACGTCGCAACATTATTATTAGCTATTGTTTCGTGTAAAATAAGGGCTGTGGTCAAACTTGAACTACAATCATTTGCTATACCTTGCAGGGCAGAAAGCTTATCTTTATACCAGTGTTCGTAGCGTTTTAATAATAATTTATCGTACACTTTACTTAACGTACTTAGTAATGTTATACCTCTGCTGTTGTTTGGGTCGGATTGGTCTTTGTTACCTTTTGGTATCGGGACAATTACTCCACATTTGAGATTTTCTGGTCTGTACATTAAAAAGAGCATTGCTGAAAATAGCCTACTTAAAACCAGATATGTATTATTACTTGCGTATTTTAAATGTTCACTAGAAATACTATCGTATCCACAAGCTTTATTTAGTTTTAAACTACGGGATATTTTTTCAACTCCGGTTGGTAAAATGATATCAATTGACTCAAAATGAGCGCGCCACTCTTCTCTTATTTAATAACGATGGTATCGTATTATATATCGAAGAAAAATCGTATTATATTTATATATCAGTTTGTGAACCTAATACGTCTTGTTAGGCCTACAAATCACAGAGACTACGTACTGAGTGGTGTACAAACGCCACCTGATGAAGTGCTGACACCGCCAGAGTTGTCGAGACTCGCGCCTATCGTCTGGAGCAAATCTCACAAGCTCTCGTGAAGTATTTTCTGACGAGATTCTGTGAGAGCTGTCAATAACCGCAGATGACCTGAGAAACCAACCTCTTGACATGGGAGGTGTCAGTAAGAGAGGGGGTATCTGAACCAATCAGCGTGAGGACAGTGATGTCAATCATCAACTGCAGAGGTGATAGCAGTGACAGACACGAGCACTGCCAATATATTATACACATTTATTATATTGTGTGCAATTAAATAATAATAATGCTCGCGTAGTATTACATGCAAATGATAATCAAGGCATTAAATACATCGTGTTACATACTGCGCATGGTGATATTATTATTATCATAATAATTATTATGCTATAATTCAAACATATTGCCGTAATTGTAGGACGAAATAGCACATTGGTGTGGCAAGGTGCGAGGTGTCATATTTTTTTAATCTTACGTGTGGTTATATAACCAGGCATAAAGAGTAGGCCAAATGTATATACATATGATTCCGGATAACGATACCTTGCTCAAATATATTTTTATATAATTGTCCACTAGAATTCACGGGGTCGCCAGACATTACACAGTTTTGAGACAGACATGTGCCCCGCTAATCCCTGAAGCCCGTGCTATACCGATTCAATGTTGGCCCATTATCTTCGACGTCGGCACACCACTGATCCAACACGTATTTAATGTCGTACATTTTACGTGATCATACCATTCGCGCCCGGACACACATGAGGCATTGACCCTGTGTTGGACCAGCACTGGGCCAGCGTCGCAGACGTTGGGCCATCAGAACATCGAGTAGGGGTCTTCAGTTTGCTTAGGACGTGGTAGTGCTGTCATAACGCACCTGTTACGATAAACACACACGTTTTTCTCATTAAGTAATCAATAACTGTTCCCTTTTTGTTTTATTTTAAGTTGTTTTTATTACCGGTATTTTAATAAAGGCATACCGGGTACCATAAATAATGTAGTAATATAACCATGATAACCTTAGTACGTCTTAGAAACATTCAAATATGACCATGATTATTTGTTATCGCTATACGATCGATTCAGTCCTGTAAAACACGATTCACTTACAACACGATTTGAGTTATTGGACCCCGACCATCGTGTTATAACGATGTTCGCCTGTATTGGATTGATTAGGCATGTGTCAAAGATTATTTTTTAATTCAGTTGGATTCAATTTGGTTTGAAATTTGCCTGAAAACGTTGCCTAGATCTATACAGTCCTAGCTGCACAATTGTAGAATGGGATAAAGTTCATCATAAACACAAATTAGATACAGCATCGCATACATTTGATATAGGCCTAGATGTGAAAGTAGTCTTAACTCAACTTCCATGCGTTTACCCATGATGATTTTTTAGCCACATTGAATATGTGTCGAACATAAAAAAGCCACATTTCGTTATCGTGGTTATCTGCCATTTTATTGTCACTTCTCTGTCAACAAATTATTTAGCCTATTATTTGACTAATGTCTACGACGCTGGCCCAACATTGGCCCAACAATGGTTCAATGTCTCGTGTTTGCTTGGTTGCTCATTTCCGCTGCAGTGACAATACAATCCCGCCTGTTTGGACTCCTGCCTAGTTCCTGTTGAACACGAGACGTTAACTAATGAGTGGGTCAACATTCAAGTCAAATTATATTAATGTCTCGTATTTATATTACTGGCTTCCTCGTTTCAGGAGTCGCAGCATGTGTTTGTGGTTATAATATTCCGGTGAACACGACTTTCACCCTCCGTTGGTTCTACGTCTCTACGTTTATACAACCTCACTTTATACTGCCAACATCCCCCCCTAGTTCTTCCTCATTTTGAACCTCATCTGATCCTGCCACCATCCGTCTACTTCTTCCTCATTTTCAACCTCACTATATCTTGCTAACACCCCCTATAACTATTTCCTCATTTTCAACCTCAGTTTAACCTTTCAACACCCGCCTACTTCTTCCTCATTTTCAACCTCATTTGATCCTGGCACCATAGTCATACGCTTACCTCTTCCTAATTTTCAACCTCACTTTATCCTGCCAACACCTGCCTACTTATTCTTTATTTTCAACCTGATTTGATCCTCAACACTCGCCCATTTCTTTCTCATTTGCAACCTCACTTTATCCTGCCACCACCCGCCTACTTCTTCCTCATTGTCAACCTCATTTGATCCTCAACATTCTCCTATTCTTCCTCAGTTTTAATATCAGTTTATCCTGCCACCACCCGCCTACTTCTTTCTCATTTTCAACCTAATTTGATCCTCAACATCCGCCTATTTCTTCCTCATTTCGACCCTCACCTTATCCTGCCCTTACCGCCTATTTCTTCACTTTCTTCTACTAACATCCGCCGGCTATTTCTTCCTCATTTTCACAGTGGGATATCTGGATATGGACTACTGCCACAATTTTCATTCTCAGGTGATAGTGCAGGAGCATGTGTAATCCAGTGGGAATTCAGTGGTTAAAATATGCCACCTATATGAAAATGTTCAGAATAAACCACAGAATAAAAAAAAGTTTGATGGAGTTCGCAAATGGGTGTCAAAACCCTCTTATCACGCAAAATTCAAAATGGCCGCCATGAAATAACTAAAGTTATCATATCTTCACCAATAATTTAGCTATAGACAAGATTATTTCACCAAACCATGTTTTCGGTATCTAGGAATGCAATAAACAAACGATACATTTATTTGACATCAATATCATGCAAAATTTTAAATGGCCGCCATGAAATTACTAAAGTGATCATATCTTCGTTAATAATTCAGATAAACACAGGATTATTTCACCTAACCATACGTTTTCGCTATCAAGGCATGCAATAAAACAAACAATACATTTATTCGACATCAATATCATGCAAAATTCGAAATGGCCGCTATGAAATCAATGAGGTTAGCATGTACTCGTCAATAATTGAGTAGAGACGAGTTTATTTCACCAAACGACATGTTTCTGTATCAAGGGATGCGGTAGACACACGATACCTCTAACGACATCACTACATGTATCATAAAACAATTAAAATGGCCGCCATAACATCATAACAAAAGTTATCATATCTTCCTCAATATTTCAAACAGAGGGAATACAATGGCACCGTTTTTAATTTTTCTCGCTTTAAAAATTAACGGCCGGCCCTGATGGCTCATTCGTATAGACTGGGGCTTATAACCTGGAGGTACCATGTTCGAATCCCGGTCTAGAAGGATTTTTGTCGTCGTGGTTGTGCATATACAGTGCTTCAAACTGTTAAAAGGCCTGGAGTGTACAGTGCTGCCTATATGGTACTCTGCACTATAAAGAACCCTTAAAGTCATTCAAAATAAGAGTAGGGCATAGTCCCGGCTTCGGGTTTCCTTCTGTCGCGATATTACCATGATTGTGCAGAAAGCAACGTAAAGCAATATTCATTCATTAGAAATCAAGATTTTGACTGAAATACTACATCAGATAAAAAAACGTTTATGCAGAATGTTATCTTGTATCCCCCCAAAAAGCACATGAATGCATGCAACAGTGGGTCTGGTGTAGTGGTGAATGTAATAGGCCCGTCCCACACTCTGGTATGGTGGTTTAAAAATGTCCCCCCCCCCCCCTTCACAAACTTAAGAATTCATTATTTTGGGGAGCCTCTGTGAACAAGAAATAGCGTGCTTGCTTTCAGACTGCCAGTCGTAGGTCTAGACGATAGTACAATCAGATTCATCTCACTATCCTTGGTGGGTGATCCTGATTCAGTGTAGTCTGTTTATCCGCATACTCATACTCATACTGTTTTTTGTGCATAATAAGGCATTATGTGAAAGTTAAGCATGCAATAGCCCGCTGCAATAGGTTACATAAGTGAGTGAAAATATTCTGACCCCGCTTTTTGCTGATATCATGAGAGCAGGAAGCCCGCCTCCTTTATTTAGGGGATAATGCCGCGATGTTATTATCCTATGGAATACTTGCTGTTTGATAATTTATAAACAGTGCTAAGCACACAAGAATAAAAAAATATTTATTATAATTATAATCATTTTTAACAAAAATGCTATATAGTTAAATATCTGATATTACATAGTTAATTATACCTCTTGTAAGTCAATATCACATTTTAAACAAGTCATCTATTCGTGACGTCAAGGCTAATGAATAATCACAATTAGATCATCGTAGCGATAAAAGCTCTTTAAATCCTAGACATTATTAAGGGTTGCTACAAAATTTATTAAATCATGACTTTTACTGGCTTTTCATGACCAAAATATGTTGGGGGCTTGTCTCTTTGATTTTTCGGTTAAATTAAAGTCAATTCATGGGATCTTGAGGGCAAAACTCTTCACTTTCCCCTGACTTTGTCAAAATTTGTTTTAACGTAAGGTGTTTTCCTTGACAACTCAGGGTTATGATAAACAATCCTGACTTGTCAGGTTATTAAGGTGTCGTGGCAACCTCGATTCATGTCATTTCATTATTAGCTTTATAATTTAAAGTATATAATGACATACTTTATTGCCATATAAATCTACAATATTTCAATTTAATTATGGGAAGACAATAATACAATGCGGAATGGAACAATAACCTATTATTTACCTTATAACATCTTATCCAGCTCTAATTTAGTTGTGAACGTATGTATTGTGGAATATAAGTTTAATCCCGGGCGGATCCAGTGGGGTGCTCAGGGTGCTCGAGCACCCTCCCCCCTTAATTTCCAGAGTGGTAATTTTCTAACAATAATTTCATATACAATTAATCCACCAGTGTCCGACATGCTGGTGCCAGCCCCCTCCACACCTGAATGTATACCCCTTCCTATTTAAAAGGCTGGTGTCTGGAATGCATCATTGGCGCCATTGACAGATTAAAGACTCAGACAATGACCTGGGCAAGTGCTAGCCACATCGCCCCTATGTGGCGACAGAAGGAAAATCTTTAGAATGCAAATCTTTAAAATTGACCATTCAGAGCACCTAAAAGTAGGAATTTGTTGCGACTGGTCTTCTTTCTTCTGTCCACCCTTAAGTAGTGTGAGATGGACACATTTTTCAAACATTCATTATTATTTTTTTTGGAAAGAAACAGAATAAAATATAGCAATTTTTTGTTAGTCTTGGCCAATAATTGAAACGTTGAGCGAGACTTGAAAACGTCATGGGGAATAAATATGCTAAGATTGATGATAATCATCATAGACTACCTTGAAACAACGTTGGTCCAAAGTAGATATGCTAAGATTGATAGTAATTATCATAGACTACCCTACCCTATGATAATTATAACACATGCCAAAGCTGGAAGCTCAAAAAAAGCACCCTGTCCAGCGGCACATCCCCAGTACTTGAGTGCCCCCGCCCCCCCCCCCCCCCGGCACAATACACAGTAGGCTATGGGGATCGCTTGAAACGGACAACGAATTAGACATGGACGTGCTGCCCTCTCAAGCAATTGATATAAATAAAATAATAAGGACCACGAGATAAAGATTATTCACCAATTACCATGATTCTTTCACCTGGGTGATGGCGAATTAATTTTTCAAGAGATATCATCTCTGAGACTCGGTCTTGAGAACAAGTGGAGAAAAAACAGGGTCGCTATTTCAATTTCCAAAATTTAATTGTTTTAAGGCCTATTTGAAATTGTCGTATTTTTTCAGTGCAATATATAAACCTCCGGTATAGTCATTGACACGAAATAGTAAAGTTGTTTTAACAATGTGGAAGAACAACCAATACTAACAAAAATATATGATATAGGCCTAAGTGATGATGAGCTGGAATCTAACATTTGCATTAAGAAATATTCAGCCATAGGGGAGGGTTGCAAATTAATAAAGGTGAAATAAAAACAAATATCTCAGGAATCTTAAGTGATCATTAGTGAACGTTGTAAGCATTTTAATGGTCCACAACTTTTTTAATGACATATTTTCACTTAAGATGATTGTTGCATAATTAGGCCCTACATAATTGCATAAACGGCATACCACAAACAAGGCTGCATAATTATTATCACAATGAGGGTGACCCAACGTTTGATTAATACTATCGTTGCTCCACCGTCTGCTGCGCAGGCCAAACATTAACACAACAATGGGTCGACAGCTGTTTATTTTTATCTAGCTCATTTAATATGCCTAGTAGATCGCGCTCGCTATTAAATGAGCTAATGATACTGTTTATGTTTTTTTCCAATTGTGTGGTTGTGTTAGCTTAAATAATTGGACTAGAGTGGGCTAATTTAATCTGTCATTAAGTTAAAACTGACATTTCAGCCGGTATCTCATATCTTTGTTTTACAGCAAAGATACCACGAAATCGCACTATTAGATGTTTATTTTTTTCCAATTTTTGCGGAGGCATGCCTCCCCCCTATAGGTCCCTACTGTTGAATGGTTTCTTAGAAATCTGAGCACCCCCCTTAATTTATTTCTGGATACGCCACTGGGTTTATTGCACGACAAGTGAACGGTGAAACTTGGGTGCAAACATTACATCTCAACGTCAAACAAGCCCAAATCTAACTCTGTAAACATGATATGTACAAATATTGATACTCTTTTGCTGTGCCCCATTGTGTTACATTACATTACTATTTTTAGTATTGTTTAACTAAATTTATAACAGTGTCTGTTACAGGGCTGGAAAACGGATTCAGAAATACAATTATCAGGATAGTATGCTATGCTATTGTTGTTGACCTCATGTAGTCTAATTATGATACAGGTGGTTAATAACTATACACACTATATATAATGCTGCTAACTTAAAAATAGGTAAACATCTTAGAGGTGTAGAGTAATATTGATATCGAGAACGTGTAAGGTGGATGTCGGGAAGTGCACCATCGGTGTATATGAACAATTATGCACTCTTGTGCATCAATGTGATCATATGGAAGTGACAGCTGATATTTCAAAATACATTACATTAGAAGCGGTGTAATTCAATATGGATCTATTTGCTTTTGAGTGAGTTAAAACATTGTTCTGTCGATCACGTGTGGATATGCCCTAATTGTTCAGCTAAAAAATATGTTACGTAGATGGGTGGTGTGTGCTATACATAAACAGATGCTCTACTATGTAATTAGCATTACTAGTATTGAGACATTGGATAAATAGGTAATGACATAACATTTTGAAGCTATATAAAGATATACAAACAAAGGTATGATGTGTTTTATTGTATTATTGATGCCGACAACATGTGGTTAGATGAAAAAATACAGTCTTTATCTTTATATGTGATAAATTCATTAGGTTCATGGCGGCCATCTTGAATGATCGACTGTATTGCGTGAACATTATATCGATTACATGAGATTTGGTGAAATAATATCAGCGCTATCTGGATTAATGATGAATATATGACTAGTGATTTCATGGCGGCCATTTTGAATTTTGCATGATAATAATGTGAAATAAAGTATCAGCTTTTTATTGTATTCCTTGTTACCGAAAACATATGGTTTGGTAAAATAATATCGTTTTTATCCCAATTATTACCGCAAATATGATCAATTTAGTGATTTCATGGTGGCCATTTTGAATTTGCATGATAATGATATCGATTGAAGGTATCGTTTGTTTTATTGCATTCCTTGATAGCGAAAACATATGGTTTGGTGAAATAATCTCGTCCCTATCTCAATTATTAACGAAGATATGATCATTATAGCGATTTCATGGCGGCCATTTTGAATTTTGCATGATAACGATGTCAAATAATTGTATCGTTTATTTTATTGCATTACTTGATACCAAAAACTTATGGCTTGGTAAAATAATATTGTTTCTATCTAAATTATTGATGAAGATATCATAACTTTAGTGATTTCATGGCGGCCATTTTGAATTTTGCCTGGGAAGAGTGTTTTGACACCAATTTGCGAACTCCATCGAACTTCCATCAAACATCCCCACTATGATTGAAAACGAGTTGATTTTCTTAAACAGTTTCGTCTAATAATATCCTAACCCTTGTCCTCCTAGTCCCGTATATATACGGGGTTAAGGATATTTTAGATCAATAAAACTATCACCTAATTTTGATAAAATAGTTTTTAGTATATGCTTAGTTGATCCAATAATTTAATTTTGAACATGGCTATTTTTCATAATTAGTAAAATGACGAAAAATACAATTGAAGCAATTCAGCGAGACAAGGGATAATATATGAAAGCTTACAGCGTGCATGTTGTGGTGAATTATACATTTTATCTTGTCCGAACTTTCTTCACAATATGCCACGTTGTGTCTAAAGGGGGCAGGGGATAGAGTAAGACGGTTAACCCTTGAACCCCTAAAGCACCACTATAGTACTCCTTAATCTGTTTTATTAGCAGGTCAAACCAATGGTATTAGCAACAAAATGCGTGTTTAATTGGCAACATTTGCAAATGTTCGGTCTCAAAGTTAATAAATATTAGTATTTTTCATCCACTTGAAGTTGTGGATCGCGGTAGCGAGACACAATTTCAAGTGGGCGAAAATTCAAGTTATCTCATTTAGCGCTTTAATGGTTAAATTGTCTGTCCTCCATGATGGAATATAACGTGTAATATAACGTTAAGTATCATTACCAAGCAAACGTGATAATTACACTGTAATACCGGTCCATCCTCTAAAATGTCCGCAACATTAAACATTTTAAACCAAGATGGCTGCAATTATGTCTCTTGGTTGCTGGGCAGACATCCGATAAAAGTATTGAGAACGTTCTGAAACGGTGTAACCTCATTGAAATTAGTAGCATAGATAACGTTAGTGATGTCTATGATATTTAGTATAGTGTCTTTTTCAGGATAATATTGACACTATTTTCTTTCTAGACCATTTTTGTCGATATATTGCTCCTTTTATCGCCCGCTGGACGAGGTTGAGCGGGGGATATTGTCATCACCATGTCTGGCCGTACAGCCGTGCGGCCGGCCGTCCGACCCGCCGTCGGTCTGTCCGCGTTTTGTTTCCGGAGCAGATCTCGGAATCCCAGGGTGGGGGGGGGGGGGGGGTTATTTCATATTGCACACACACATCCCTTAGGGGTCGTAGATGTGCATTTTGGGGTTAAATTTTGACCTACTTAAATGGCCGACCATGGGCCATAATTAACTTTGATATGCCTGCGATCTGGCAAACCGTGACAGATAGCTAGACCATTACCATAAAACAAAATGTATGGTTTAGAAAGGGATATTCCCTGAAAAATATATTCAACTTGATCTTATTAAAAAATGGCCGATTTGTGACCATCATAGACTTTAATATCTGTAATATAAAACAATGTTAAATATACTATAGGTAGACCATTACTGTAAAACGGAAGTATGCACCCTGAAAAAGTGATATCACGCGGGCGAAGCGGGGGATTATGGTGGCCGACTGGCCACTTTTTTTTTGTCTAGAAAGGGGTATGTAGGCCTACATGTATACTACTACTTCACATTCGTCACAATTGACACATGATAAAACGATCAATAATTGTTCTTTGTAAAATGAACACAATACTATAGTTTGTAGATTACACAAACATGTTATTGATGAACCATGTGATCTATATTGAAAGAACAATACAAAATGTTTCACAAATATTTTATGTATTGTATGCTTTTAGAAAAGTCAGGCAGGTAAGTTTTCGTGACACGCTGATCAATTTGATGTTTTACTAGATCGCGGCTAACCCTTAACCCTTACAGCGCGGGGATCGACTTTAGTCGTCAGAATCTGACGTCTGTAGACGTCAGATTCTGACGACTAAAATCGATCCCCGCACTGAAAGAATAAAAATATTTATAATGGCCGTAAACCCATAGCATAGGTGTTCAAATGAATCAGAAAGAGCTGACTAAGACATTTATGATAATTTCAAATCGAAAAAACCCTTTGATCTGCATGGTTTATACAAGTAAATTCAGCGTTGTAAGGGTTGATGTGCTAATATATAACTACCGCGACCCACAACTCCCAAGTGGGTTAAACTTTATATTTCTATAAATATTTGAGCTAATTGAATCGGAACATACGCCAATCTACCGGTCCAGTCATTATGTTTTGCCTTAAACCCTTAACTCGCTAAGCGCGATTAGCACTTGTATATTTGTTTTCATTTTCATTCACCTTAATCCACCAAGCGCGACTATAGTCGTTTCATTCCGTTTTATTTAGCCGTTTGAATCGGAACAAAATAAGTGGATAAACATCAAGATTTGGTCTCAAACTAAACAAACATGAGTAATTTTAAATCACTTAAATTTGTGTGTCGCGGTAGCGAGACACAACTCAAGGGGGTGAGCATTTAAGTTATTTAATTTAGAGATTTTAATAAAGGTTAATATTACACAATAGTTATTCGTCGGATTCGAAATTAAATCCGATGTACAATTTAGAACTAGGATATGAAGGTTTATTATTCCTTACAACGCTGAATTAATTTGATATAAATCATGGAAACCAGAGGGTTTTTTCAATTTGAAATAATCACAAACGTCTTAGTTAGGTCTTTCTGATTCATTTGAATACCTATGTTATGGTCTACGGCCATTAGACATATTTTGATTCCACAGACGTCAGATTCTGACGTATAAAGACGGACATTTTTACCAATTGCAAACTACAACTTTGAATAGTAAAAGTTGACTCCGTTCAATACACAGATACACCTGTATACGAGGTATGGAATTTTATTTTAGCATCTATTTATTTTATGTTACTTTTAAAATCAGCGTTATTTTTGTCGGATACGGCAAGCAAAAACTAAAAACAAGCCACCCCCTATTGACAGGCAACATTATAATTATCATTAATTAACCCACTAATTCAAGTAAGTGAAAATTACTTAAATATGTACAATTTGTCTCAAAACATATTAAATGCGGATCTAGCCAAATTAGGGTTTATTTTTCCTTAACCCTTTAACCGCCGAATTATTCAATTTGAATTTTCACCCACTTGAAGTTGTGTCTCGCTGACGCGATTCACAACTTCAAGTGAGTGAAAATTATTCAGATTTGACAAAATGGAGGTCAACTCTTTTCAAATCCTGTTGGTTGATGTCACATTTTATCTTTAGCATATTTATAATGTGGTACTTAATGTGCTGATAAAAAATGAATATCCGAATATATGCGGCACCGGTGGTTAAAGGGTTAAATGATCTTGTTTGAACATGTTGAAGGACGAACAAAAAGGTTAAAAACGGCTATAAATCATGATTATTACTTTTAGGGTTTTAGACGTACCCATTTATCATGTTTATACTTTCATGCTATTTACTGTGTGATATGCGTTTATTTTTCTCTCTTCAATTGTATATAGATATAAACACATATCGCAATTTAGTTGCGTTTTATATAAAAATAGTACAGATCGACGTGGTGGTTTGTGCTCATGCAAATTGTTTTTGGATCTGTGTTAGGTATAATTTATTATTCATGTGAAATATCAATGACATTTTTCGTTCATAAACTTGAGTATTTCGCCTCCTTTGATATGAATGCGTTATCTGTTGGTCCTAGTTTGTGAAGTTGCACCCTTTCAGATCCAGAGGTACGATTTGTCGTCATGAGTGATCGTCGGTCACACCTGACCACACTAGATGACCTCTTAAATAATACTGCTGATGATCACCATGTTTACTGCACCTGTCACGCCACGGGGCCTATCGGATGTGGACGCACTAACTCATCACGCCCATCCTGATGTTAGGCCTACTGCTATATGAACTACACTACCGGCAAATTCCATCATATTTTCATCCATTGCAAGCTGTGATTTGCTGCCGCACTAAATGAAAATAGCCCAGTTATAGAGATCCTGAGAATTATAACCAATTGTAATGTAATATCAAACTTATCTTTAAACGCCCTGATTTCAATGGATATTTACATATGTATTATCTATGAGATCATGACGCATAGGCCTATACATGCTATATGAGTTATTATCTGGTAGCGGGTTATCCCTTTAACCGCCGGTGCCGTCTATATTCGCTTTTTACATTTTTTATTAGCACATTATATATCAGCTTTTAAACCTGTTAAAGATAAAGCGTGACATTAATCAGCACGATTTGAAATTTGTTGACCTCCATTTTGTTAAATCTGATTATTTTTCACTCACTTGAAGTTGTGGATCGCGTCAGCGAGACACAACTTCAAGTGAGTGAAAATTCAAATTGAATAATTTGGCGGTTAAAGTGTTAAATCGCTAAGTTATCTTATTTTAATTTTCTCCCACTTGAAGTTGTGTCTCGCTACCGCGACACACAACTTCAAGTGGGTGGACATTCCTTATATTTGTTTAATTTGAGAACAAACATTGTTAAATCTTGATGTTCATCCACTAGTTTTAATCCCGATAACAGTGATTTGATCGGTTAATGAAATACATTTAAAAACGACTATAGTCGTGATTAGCGGTGAAGGGTGACAGACCTGAAGCCCATCTTAAGATTATTTTAACTTTCACTTATTTCCAGCAGAAAAGTTCAGATGAATAATAACTTTTTTCAATGAGATTGAGTCAAAGTTGAGATAATTTCAATATTAAGATTCCTAGTAGAATGGACCTCTCTGACCTGACTGAATACCGAGTAAGGCCTGAAATGACTCTCCGTTCACCAGCTGCAATTCTTACTTATTCACCTCATCTATTTCTAGGTCGTTGTGCAGGTTATGGATAAGTAGGTCAGGGAAACCTATATCTAAATCGGCCAATATGAGAGGAGATTCTAAACTCATTTCTCTACTCCAGTGCTGTGCAGTGTGTGGATATGTGCGTTTTTTTGTAGAAGAGGGGTGTCAGATTGGGAGAGTGTGTTTAGCACTTACAATAACAGGTCTAAGGAGATTTTAGGTTCACTTTAAGTTTGGATTTGCATTAGCAATGCCAGCTTCAAATGAATAAAAAAAACCTAAAACATTTTATTTTATTTTTTTGATATGGGAATTACTGACATCATTAACAAATCAAGGTATATGAATGGATGATTTTATTAGTAACAGCCAAGTATATCATATTAATTGAAAATTTAAAGCGTTCTGATTTAAGGGATTATGTTATTTTTTGTTCATATAATAAATTTACCTCGTTATTTGCTACGTGACTCATTTATGCGATATGGCTTTAGCTATAACAATGGTATCTTTCTGATCTGCGATGCTCTGGTAATCCGCCAAGCTCAAACCATATGTCACATTCATAAATGGTCATTTAGGCGGTTAATTAGCTTCAATTTCATCAGGTACTAATTACCTTTTTCGCATTGAAGGGGATTCCCTTTCATCACTGATTGGATATTATCGGTAATTACAATAACCACAACGCTTTTCTTTAACCCTTGTCTTGCTAGGTCCGAATGCTTTCAAGCAAGTTGAAAAAAACAAATACAATATCATTGAAATTGCTAAATATATTTGTATTGTTGCGCATTTAATCCAGTGTTTCAACATGTTCAATTCGGGAAATGTTTATATTTTTATAAATGAAAGTATTGCGTATTATACCAGCTTTAAACGAATGACAAACAGTGATTAAATGAAAACTAGTCACTCAGCAGAACAAGGGTTTCTAGCACTGCGCTCACACCTGTCCACTCAACGACCTCTGGACTATACCCAGCAAACACAAGACGTTTAACCAATCGGTTCTACGTCATGTTTTTGCTGTTGTGATCATCATCGTGTTTACCTCTGAAGTGCCCTTTGACTCTGCTTAAAACCCTGAACAAACTGTCATCAACAATGAATGACATAACACCCATAGCACCCAGAGATGTGAAGTTTGTGCTAAACCTTCTGCATGCTAGAGTACCTCAAAATGTATCAGACAGACAGACAGATATTTTATTGACAGAAATAAAAGTCATTACAGACTTATTTGTCATAGTAATAAGTAATGTATCAGGAAAATGATATGAATTATACCATTGATTTAATATACAGGAGTACAGCTATATTCAATAGTTATGGATTATTTTTGTATGTACAATTGAAAATACCAGATTAGTTAAAAATGGAAAATTACTAAACTTTATGGCATTTTACATGTTGTATCTGATCTATGGGGCTTATTATTCCCTTGTAACTATGCACCTGGAGTGCATTAAGTATAACATTTCTCACAAATACAACATGTACAAGTGGAGGAAAGTTCTTAAATATGTTAAAAAGATTACAATTTAGGTTGATATTGTAACTTTAATACGTAGGACATTTTGCCGAAAAATCGGTAAACAAATGTCAGATATTAAACTGTGAAATTTCTTTTTAATTTCACGGGTGTAAAAAATTAGGGTACACATGTTTTTCATTCAAAGTGTAATTAAAAAGGATTGCAATCGGCGGACAGTGAAACCCTAATTAGTCGGGTGTTAATTGGTCTGTGGGCCTCAAAGGGTCACGGAGCGTCGGTGTTGTTGTTTAACACACCTTTGTCATCTCTTGAGCGCACGTGACGTTATCCCAATGTTGGCCCTTCGTCTACGACGCGGGCCCAACCTTAATCCAACCATGATACGACGTCGCCTGATTCCTGCGCTGCTCCCCTCCCAACCGCTATAATAAAGAACACTGAACTGGGTAATTAGTTAAACTTGTTAGGTATCTGTTGGTGGCTAGACATGTTAGATGAGAAAGCAGAGTTGATGCGTAATATCATTTCAGCTACGTGCTTGACGCTGTAGCGGGAGTCAGTTAAATCTGAGGGAGGTGTGTAACCTCTTCTTCAGCATTTGGCAGCGAGTGGCCTATGGTCAATCTGCTGTGCTTTGTGGGTTTCTTGACCCCACGCCCGCTGATAGCTTCACGTTAGTTATTGCGCATCATACCACAGGTCGTAGCATCAGAGCAGCTGGAACACTAGAATTTGTAAAGAGTCAGTAAGATTTACCAGACCTATACCGTTACTCGTGACACCTTCTGTTCCTACTAGCCGGGTTTAATCCACAGAGATGACAGAATGCAAATCTTCAGAGGGTTTGATGAAAAGAATGGTGAGTGTTTGTTTTTTATTTTAACCCTTAAAGCGCTGAAATATTCTTCAACTCACTCCACACATATAGTCCTGTGCCTTATATATAGGCCTACTAGGGGGGTCCGAACGGACAAGGGAACGAACGGGAAAGGGGCTGCTTTCGTGTTTGTTTCCGAACAACTCTGTCTACTTTGACTTAATTTCACATTGATTAACGGAAGGGTTTCGTAAAGCAGTAATATCAATAGCCAAGTTGTGGATCTTGGTACATACATGGTAGATACATGGTAGATACATGTAATTCTGACCTACATATTTCAATGATTAGTGTCAACCACGAGTAATTATCTGATGTCTTGTTCCACCATCAGACACGAGATGTTGATCCAATGCTGGTCCAGCATCTCAGACGATGTCCCAACAATAATCCACCATTGACGTCTCGTGTCAGTTGGGAGTTGTTCAGATGTAAGGAGCAGTTCCACAAGTCACTTGTGGCCCAGCAAATACAATACGTTTACCCAATGTAGTCTCAAGGTTGGCACAACGACTGCGACGCCGGCCCAACAATAAATCAACATTGGTTCATCTTCTCGTGTTGCAGTCCCGCGACACATGTTTACAACTCTCAGAGGTTGGCAATATTAAGTAATCAGAGCGTACGCTTCATGAATCTCCACAGCATTTCAGTGCTAAACGTGAACTTACAATGTTCATACGCATTATTTACTGGAATTTGCTGACGTACGAAAAATGGTATACAGAAAGCGACCGAGGAAAACATTTGTTAGTGCGCCAGATACTTGCTTAAGATGTCAACAACGTAAAGTATGTAAAATCAAGTGAATTTATTTATCATGTTTATTTAGATTTATTTATCTCGACAATTTTTATTGTATGCACATATGTGGCCTGGATTATTTGCACCCTCATCGGTATTCACTCGTACATGTCACAAACCGCCGATACCCTTTGTTGAAGTTCAGGCACGGATCCACAAATGAGTTCTTTGATTAAGTCTGATATCCATTCAGGTGCGAATCCATTCTTAAGTCCGATATTCCTTCTTGAAATGAAAAATTGTACTTTGCAAAAATGCCTAAAACAATAACTCGATACATAAGGATAGAAATAGAAACTCCACATTGTGTAGACACAACAATTTCATAATCCGTTAATATTTAACCCTTTAGCCACTAAAGCCCGTACTACAAAAACGGGCTTCAGTGGTGAAAGGGTTAAATTGTAGATAAGAGGATGAGACGGATATAAACTTTTTACCTAATAATACAATATCTGTCACTTTTTACATTGAATCACGTTATTATGATTAAACGGTGCATTTCGCCTACTTTTTTGTTATATTACTGAACATTGCATTATTTCAACTGCCGCATAATTTCTGGAAATGTCAATGGTGCTGTTTTCTTTCAATTTCATTGTTGGGTCTAGTTGTAACAATGCGCGCAATGTTTTACTTGTTTTCACAACACAAATATTGACAGAATATATAAAATGTGTATCCACAGGTCTCCAATGAAACACTCATTATATATATTTTTCAGACGTAGCCGTATTATTTTCATTTTTGAAAGCTGCCAATTGGACCAGTGGAACCAGTTTTCAAATGACAAATGCAGCACTCGCTCACATATTGATCCTGGTAACAGGTTAATGTTGGTCCACGAACTGCGACACTGGCCGAACATCGTAACAACATTGGGTGAACGCCTCGTGCTAGCGCAATGCTGGTTTATATACATTAGTCCATCCCCGCGAACACGAGGTGTAAACCCAATGCTGGCTCAATGCTGGCCACCTTCTGTGACGCTGGTCTAGCATTAACCTTTTCACTACCATACATGACGGAACGCCTCGTCATTCGTCAATGAACGTAACCATAAAATGACACAAATTTTCGTCAAATATATACTACATTTATGTATTTTTCGTCATTTGATGCTGGAAATTGCGTTATCAATTCCAGCTTCAAATGACGAAAAATGGAACTCCTACACCAGTATATCTGGATCCTGGCATGCACTCCGGCCTGGAAGTCAAAGGGTTAAAGCAGCAGACCGTGTTTTGTTACCACTTGTCTTTCCCAGAAAACAATGTTACTTTGATGACGCTAACCCAGCATCAACAATTATTGTTGAAACATTTCGTTTTTGTTGGGATCGAGTATGCCAGCAATTTCTAGACGCCGAGCCGATATTGTTTTAATGCTGGCCCGCCGTCTTCGACGTCTGCCCAGCATTAAAACAACATTGGCATGATTGGCTGAACGCCTGCTGTTTTGAGTGATGTCAGCCTCTTAGATTCCAATAATAATTATTAACATCTCGTGTGTGACACATGACATCCACCGTTATGAATCATACCAAGTCACCAATAGCCCTTGTTGTTTTAATGTTGGGCCAGCGTCGTAGACGGTGGACCAGGATTCAAACCACATTGGATCATTGTATTCTGCATGCTGGGTGTACACACCTTGTCCGCGTGGATATCAATGTTTACATGACACACTAATTTATCTGGCCATTTCCTAGTCATAAGCACATGACTTGTGTCTGCAGCTACAGTAAAACATGTTATCATGGTTATGTTTAGACACATACAAGGTTGTTTTCCCTGTTAATTTCTATGCTAATCTGATTAAGCATCCAACTACATAAACTAGTGGACACAATTGAGAATACAATAGACCTGCTCCCACTCTCCTCATAACGTCTCTCTGGTGGGATGGCCGAATAATTATATGATTGTATTTACCACACAAGTTGCTTACCTCTTGGAAGTGAAGTGATCAATCAATAGTTGTAATTATTTGAGAATTATAAATACAGCTAAATATTAGTACAATCAGCACGTAATTAAAGTTAATTTGTTTTTCGATTTCATTTAAGTAATATATCAGGGTAATTCAGGTAATCTGTGAATGGTCAACGTTTATCATAGTGCCACAATGCATTGTCTGAACGTTGGTTGAATTATTTGTCATAGTTATTTGTCATAATCGAGGCAACGTTGCGCCAATGTCTTGTTCTGCAAGACAATTATGTATTTTAGTCACACATGTACTGTAGTTCCTAGATCAGCCAGGACACGATACAGTTTACTTGATAATATATCCTGCTAAATTCTCCTGTAGGATATAATTGGATCAGTCATCACAGAAATCATACAGTAATTCACAACACTGTATACAATTTATTACTTCCTGCTGGTGAGCATATCTATTACAGACATTACACCCAGACACACATCCACACATGATTTTGTCCTGCAAGGGTTTATTTAGAGAATTTTTATACTGATGATCATTAATGATGTGTTTGACAGGAGCCCCTGCTAAAGTACATAATGGCGACCCAGCCGTATGGTAGTATCCCCGCTCACATAGGCACAGTACAAGGCTGTGGTAACTACGAAATGGAGGATAAAATGCGAAGAAGACTCAAGTACTTTTTTATGAACCCATGCGAAAAATGGCAGGCCAAGAGGAAATTCCCATGGAAACTGGTGCTTCAGCTTGTGAAACTGGTTCTGGTCACGGCACAGGTGAATGTTTAATCATGCTAACCCTTCACCCTTACACATGTTAACCCTTTGACTTCCAGGCCGGAGTGCATGCCAGGATCCAGATATACTGGTGTAGGAGCTCTATTTTTCGTCATTTGAAGCTGGAATTGCTAACGCAATTTCCAGCTTCAAATGACGAAAAATACATAAATGTAGTATATATTTGACGAAAATTTGTGTCATTTTATGGTTACGTTCATTGACAAATGACGACGGAAATTTCCGTCATGTATGGTAGTGAAAAGGTTAAACCACTAAATTAAATAAGTTAAATTTTCCCCCATTTGAAGTTGTGTCTTCCTATCACAACCCACAACTTCAACTGGGTAAAAAATACTCATATTTGTTTAACTTGACACCAAGCATTTTCAAATTTGCGAATTCCCAGTGACTGATTTAAACTGGTAAAAAAACACATTAAAATGACTATAGTCGTGCCTAGTGGTGTAATGGGTAAAGTGGTAATCAAGTTTATAGCAGTTTTTAGCCTGCCTTTAAATTTTTTTGTTCTATATTTTACTAATAATCAGTTCTCAAACAAGTTCAATAATGGCGAATTTATTGCGATTTATCACTTTTTACATAGTTAATTTCACCTTCAAGAGTTGTTGGTTATAACCAATGTTGTTAATTTTAAAATCAGTTCTCCTCTGAGTTCAAGAATGAATAAAAAATGTCAAAATTACAGATTTTTTTTATCTTACAAGGCCTGTTACTGTTTTATTTACAAAGAAGCCTACATTATTAATATTGTTAAAATGGCATGTACTAAATGTTACTCAAATGCATGTAGTTATTTATCACTAAATGTATATACTGTATAGACATTGTAGGGGGGTTAAGTTTTCTGCAAATTTCTTCAGTAATTTCATTATCTACTGTAAACTAAATTGCAATTTTAGCAAATGAGTGAGCATGGTAATTTTTTGAATAAACATGTACACATGTATTTCACTTTTATCATTGAAATACATGTATGAGTATTTGACTTTCAATATGTGGCTTCTCACCCTCGTCTCATTGTTTGAATTGTACTTTATTTATTTTTTCAGCTTGCCGTGTTTGGCTTCTCACGCTCATCTCATGTTGAGTTTCTTGAGAAAACAACAACTACATTCCGCAATTTATACATGGAAAACTGGGGTCCAGCATACGAGACAATGCCCTACCCACCATCTGCTGGCCCATTCTCAGTCTATACCATAGAAAATTTCTACAGTAGCGTCAATTATGCTATGAAGAAGGTTTGTAGCCCAATATTTATTATAAGACATCCCTCTTTAGACTGGATGCTTGCTATTTTTGCATTGTCTGTCCGCAATGGATGTCAACTATTTTCAAATCTTGCTGATTGATGTCACGTATCATCTTCAGCATATTTAAAAGCTGATATGCAATGTGCTGATATAAGATGTAGAACAGAAATATAATCGGTACCGGCGGTTAAAGGGTTAACAAGATAAAAAACATCTATTAATTACCATCAATAAATAGATTAATGGAAAGAAAATTGAGCACTTTGGGTATAGTGGATTTTTTAAATATACTATTAAATTAGCATTTAGGATTCAGAAGGGGCATAGTGCCACCTATCATTAAGGGAACCTTAACATGCTCGCCGGTCACCCAATTAGGCGTTTTCCAACACCCACTCTCCCCGGTTAAGGGTATGAACAGAATCAGTTATGTGTGTACACAAGCTGTTATCAGGTATTGTGTGATAGGTGTGAACAAGCGACATCATTGTCTGGGGTGTTTTCCGTTGTCATATTTGCCTAGGTGGGTTGAATATGTGACCTATGAATATGTGACCTATATGAATCTACACACCTTTAAAATGGTATATCACACAACACTCTAGCATGCTTAGGCCACTATGTTTTAGATGAGCGCGCGCATTAGAATTAGGCCGCGTATTACCCCCAAAAAATGTGGTTTTTTATCTGCCCAGCGCGCGCATTATATTGTTGCCGATTTTTGTAAAAAAAACAATTAATTTTGGTAGATTAAAAAACATTCCGAAAGAAAAATATGTATATTTCAGGAAAGAAAAAATATGTGACCTATGAATATGTGACCTATATGAATCTACACACCTTTAAAATGGTATATCACACAACACTCTAGCATGCTTAGGCCACTATGTTTTAGATGAGCGCGCGCATTACAATTAGGCCGCGTATTACCCCCAAAAAAGGTGTTTTTTTATCTGCCCAGCGCGCACATTATATTGTTGCCGATTTTTGTAAAAAAAACAATTAATTTTGGTAGATTAAAAAACATTTCGAAAGAAAAATATGTATATTTCAGGAAAGAAAAAACTTTCTCCCCAGCTATGTTTTTTTTGCTTGTTTTTCCGGTCGCCCTCATTAACTTGATTTAAAATAGGTCAAAGTTGTTTTATTTCGTCGCCCTCATTAACTCTTCCAGAAATTTGTCCAAGGTTTTTTTTATTTGGTCGCCCTCTTTAACTTTTCCGAAAATAGGTTTAATGTTTCTTTTTTCTTAAATGTTTTTTTTTACCGCCCTCCCTCATTAGATTTTTAATTTTTTTCTGATCTAAAACAGAGAAATAAAACACAGTGGCCTTAGCTCTGAAAATATGACACTACCAACTCACGGAAATATGAAGTGTGTAACTGCGTCATTTTGAGAATATGGTCTTTGAAGTTCAAAAAGGCAATTTGTAAACTTTTTGAAAAGAACACAATTGGATTAAAATTAAATAGATAATATAAATATTCATTTCTACCCAATTTTACAAAAAGAGACGTATAGTTCCAACATTTTGTACACTTTAAAAGTGGATGCCAGAAATTGTCATCGTCAGGATATTTACACTGTATCAACATTTCTTACTTAATAGCGACTGTTTCCATGGCAACATGTAAATAGAAACAAATATCACTGATTGGAGTGTTATTAAGACAACAATTGAAATAAGATATATATTTCAAATATTATTTTTTCAACATGTACATAAATTTCTATGCCACATAATCTTGGGATTCGAAAGTAATGATATGAAAATAAAAACTTATGTAAAAATTGAAAATATGTCAAATCAAGGTCATTTTGTCTTCTGAGAGCTCTAGCATCGCTTGTTAAAGTGCGATTTCTGACTCATTTGGCCAGATCGGGTCACATATGACGTAATAACAACAGTTCAATGTGGCATTTCACTGTCTAAATATTAAAAGGGCTACATGGTGCTCATGAGGGGTAACATGGCGCTCATTAACCCTTTCAAGCCTGAATTTACCATTGTCATCTTCATCCACTACAAGCCGGGAATTGCTGCGCAACTCCCGACTTGTAGTGGATGAAAATGACTTGAAGTGGGTGACAAATGAACAAAAAATACTGCTATTTAAAACAGTTCCATGAAAATTTTCGTTCTAAAACCACCAGGTTTCGGGGATGTAAAATGATGCTTTAATGCATCGTGAGGGTTAGGGCAACATGGCGCTAAAAAGACAACATGTTAGAAAGAGCTAGATGAAGCACTGACTTGTCACAGAATATTACTACATGTATAGGCTATGTACTCATCATCTTAATGTGCATTATGATTTCAGTTTGACTTGACACAGACCATTGCTATTGGCACTTATCATTTCACCTTTAATAATGGAACACGGGAGCCGATGAAGATGTGCAAATTGAGATATAGAATGGGCAAGATCTTTAATAATCAGTCTTTCACATTTGACTCCACAACTGTTGAAGGTAAATTTCTTTATGTCAAGTATTTTGAATTTCTCACCAGAAAAAGCTATGGATTATTGTTAATACAGCTCACCTGATAAATGTATGAATAGTCTATGTGACCCTGAATGACAAAAATAATTGAAGGGCTCAGGTTATCCCCTAAAGCGATAAGTTGATGAAATTAATTTTCCCCACTTGACGTTGGATCTCGCTTCTGCGACCCAAAAATTTCACATATATTTGTTCAATTTGACAATCTAACAAATTTATTGCTTATTTCTCCCTTCAAGTTTTCTTGTTTTAAGGATGAATAAAAAGGTTAAAAACGGCCATAAAAAATGCTTTAAATGGGGTTAAAAGAGACGTCATGCACATAGTTAAACATGTTATTGTAAGAATCCCGATATTGTACAATATAAATACCAAATATGTAAATATTTGATTTAAATATGTGTACTACCATCAGATAATATCTGAATATGGTGCATTATGATTCATTTTGTTTTGTACCGACTGTCCCTACATATTTTTTAATCCCTGTAATTCTTATTGATTAACTGATGCAACTTACATTTTCCTTCAGAATGTTTTGATCTGAAGGACATGTATGACGATGAAAAAAGGCCAATCAACAAGACCTATGACATCAAGAAATATCTTGAGTCTATCAATAAATCTCTAAATTTTGATGGGTAAGCTGCTAATGATATTTATCAGAAATACAAAAAACATGTATATTTTGTTATTTAGTGTAAAATTAGATTAATCTTCTGTTTGAACTATTATGTGAATTGTGTGTTGCATTTCTGTTTCAGTCTCATCAAAGCCGACTTGATATTCGAACTGGAAACAGTTCATCTGAAATCTCTAACAAAACTCAACTCTCCTGATTGTTATCGCTTCAAGATTACGGTGAGTGAAACAGGATCAATGTACCGTTAATTAACTTCTAGTTCACGGTGAATCATCCTCTCGATCACAGTTCGAGTCTAAATAGGATTAATATAATTAACCTCTAGATCAGGGACAAACATAAAGGCCATATAGAGCTGTAGATGTGACTAGCCCTGGGTAGTCCCACATAGTACATGTATCTGTTTTGACTATTTGTACTTGCTCATTAGTGTGTCAAATTATAAAAACAGACTATTTTTGTCTCCGGTTAACCCTTAAAGCTCTACATTATACAATTCGATTTTTTACCCCCTTGGAGTTGTGTCTCGCTACCGCAACCACAACACCAAGTGGTTAAGAGATAGCTCAATTTGTAGAATTTGAATCAAAACATTTGGTGATCCAGCAAATTCAGAGCTCATTTTTTATTTAAACTTCCTTCTTTGAGGGACAAATAAAAGAGGCAGTTCAGCACCTTCTAACTCCAAGGGGACAAAATGTGCGGACATTTTCAAACAAGTTTCAAAATAAATTTAAAAACGTCACTGAAATTGATGAAATTTGTTGTGGTGGATGTTGGATAAGTGATTTACGAAGGTGTATACTTTCATTACTGAAAAATTGTTACTAACACTTCTGCAGGACCAGAGTTATTGAGTTTAATTTTGTAATGATCATTTTTAAAATAACCCATAAATTAATATATATTTTTTCTTTTAGATCACATATGATAACAGTCAACATAATGGACAAATGTTGGTGTCCCTTAAAGCCGATGAAATTGCACTTGACTGTCATGGTGAAATCCTGTATAAAAGTAAGATATTTTTTCAGCAAATTCAAAATTGATTGCTCACAATTTATTTACTGTAAAGAATCAACTATTGTAATTAGGACCTAAAGTTAAAAAACCCAGTAAGCAAGAGGTGTTGAAACCAATATGGCTTTCATGTTAGTCCACTGTCTCTGACACTAGCTTAACATTAAAGCAACATAGGAAGGACTCTCACAGCAGTCCTGCTCTCACAGAATGTCTAACTGTGACATGTTGTTTGTTACAGGTACAGATACAACTGTAGTGATATTTGCCTCCATCTTTGATGTGATCGTGCTGGTTGTTAGTTTACTTTCTCTCATTCTTTGTCTTCGCTCAATTTTCAGAGCATATCATCTTGAAAAGGTGGGTCCCCATAAACTTTGCATATATTTTTTTCTATAATTACTTCCGGTAGAAGAATGTCGGTTGATAACTTTATCTGTAATGAGTGATAAATTATAATTTCTATTTTTTGATAATTTTTTCATTTTATTTATGGTTTATACAAGATTATTTCAGCATTGTAAGGGTTAAGCCAGGTGTTATGTCATTTTATCTTAGATTTGTATTTTAACTCTCCTTTAACGTTACCAACACACCAACACATTACAACACATTTTCTAAAAGAGAACCTAGCAAAGGGGTATTGAATTTTGGGGTCCATGACCTTATTGTGCTATAACTGATTCGTGCTGTAATGATTCCTGCTGTAACGATGTTCATCTGTACTACTTGTGCTTGTATATGTATTTTATGTAATTGCCTATTTGTCTTTATAACATAATAATCAAAATCGTGTATGTCCCACTGTTAAGTATTACACATACACAGTTTTGACTCTTCATCATAACAAATGTATTTTGATGCCATGCTCAGTTCATTGACACATCAGTATAGACTTCCTCCATCAATAAAATACCTTTCTATCTATCCATCTTCATGTATGTGTACATACACTGACAGTTGTCTTTCTTATCACAAGATGACTTGCCAATGTTTGGAAGGCTGGTATAAATAAAAATTGTATGTATATTTTGCCACTGATGTAACCCAGGTTGAAGGTATATAATCATAATAGTGACCATAAGTTAGAGAATTTAATTTTGTATCTGCTTTATTTGGTCTGGCTACCATGACCCACAATTTCAAGTGGGTGGACATTATGTACAATTTGAATCAAAAGATTTGTCAATTATGCAAATTTCTGTTCATTTTTCTTTCAAACTTTGCTTAACCGTTAAATCAGCAAATTATTTAATTGAAATTTCCACCCACTTGAAGTTGTGTCTCGCTGAGGTGATCCACAACTTTAAGTGCGTGAAAATTATTCAGATATGACAAAGTGGATGTCAACGATTTGGAAATCTTGCTGATTGATGTCACGTTTTATATTTAACATGTTCAAAAGCTGGTATTTAGATGTGCTAATGAAAAATGAAAAACCGTATATATTCGGGACCGGCTGTTGTAGGGCTAAGGGAGAAACTAAAAAGTCTGACTGTTAAAGATATAATCACAACGCTAATGTTTAATATTCTTCTTTGATACAGATAACTGTGACCTTCTTCAAGCAGCATTTGAGCCAAGTGTTGACTCTCTCTGATCGCCTGGAGTTTCTCAACATGTGGTACATTCTGATTATCATCAACGACGTGCTCACTATCGCTGGCTCAGTCTTTAAACTACGTATAGAAAATAAGGCAAGTGTGGTGGGTACAGTTATACCAATACTATTTGCTCGCTATGCTCTTCTCTTTGCTGTGCCTGCATGGGTTTTCACTGGCTGCTATCTTGATAGGTGATATCCACTCATTTTCAAATATTTACACATATTTAATCCTTGTCCTGCTGAATTGTTGATAAGTTTTCTCATTCATTTGAAGATTGAATTGCTAATGCAATATCTAGCTTTAAATGACACAATATGTATAGCTATAAGAAAGTTGCTCCTCCTCAATTTCTGACTACCACAGACTATTTCATTCTATTTTAACCCTCAAAACACTATAAAAAAAATTCATCAGATCATCGATTTGAAGTTGTGGGTCGCATTGACTCAAGTGAGTGAAAATTACTCATTTGTATAATTTGAGACCAAACAAGTCTCAAAGTTTAAACACTGTCATTTTCCAATACCAATGATATGAATCGGCTAACAAAACTGACGAAAAATGACTATAATCGTGCTTAGTGGTGAAAGGGTTAATGGAATTTTATTTGGTTTAATGCTTGCTTCAAAATAAATATTATGTAAGTGTCCAGCAAGACAAGGGTTAACTTTTTTACTTATATATTGGCACACTAAGCTCTGTAGACTTCTGATACATGTATATTTCAATGTTGTTTTATGGTGTATGTTCATAAATGTTACAAGGCGTTTATGACCCTTTAAACCTAATGACATTTTATTTTTTTGCTAATCTTCTATGGTAACTTAATTTTCACTATTTCAGTAATTTAGAATCATTTTTCTCATTTACTCTTAAACCAATGTTCCTAATTCTTGTGATTCAAAGTAAGTAGTACATGTGCTGCTAAATTTTTTGCTTCTATTTTTCTCTTTTTCCAGTTTCAAATGACAAAAAATATCTATATTTATGAAAAATAGTAGACATCTCCAATATTGAACTATTGGATTAACTAAGCAACTACCAAAGCAATTTTATAAGATTTAGTTATATTTCTATTGGTCTGAAACATGTCTTGAAACCGTTTATATAGGGGCCTAGCAGTGCAAGGGTGTAATAATTATTATTAACCCTTTAAGCTTCTTCACCACATTTGCTAGATTGGCATCATGTTATTACCCGATTGTGTATTTTTGTAACTTTCACCCATTTCGTTAAAAATGTAAGGGTTAAATAATGTCATTTTTCAGAGATGCAAAATGATTCCTAGATGCATCATATGGGTTTAAAGGGTTAAAGTTATTACATTTTCAGTAATGTGTTGATTGTTTCCTTGTCACATTAATCCATTTAAATAAGAAGATTGAAAGCTTTCGTTTAATATTTTGCTTAATATTTAATATTTCTTCACAATAGCCAAATCACTAAATTTAAACTCATGACTATTATTTAAATGACTATCATCCAATTAGCATTATATATATAAAGTTACCAATCTTTTACCAGAAAGAATAATATAATAGTGTATTTATTTCATATAATATTACGTATATCTTAATTTCTGTGTTTCAAATTTCAATATATGGTGTCTTTGATACTGTGTTAATAGTGTGTAATAAGTTATTCTTTTGTTTTTATCAGGTTGACCATAGCTATGAGATATGTGGTGTATTACTGGGCACTGGAAATCTACTGGTTTGGTTTGGAGTTCTCAGATATCTGGGATTCTTTGAAAAGTACAATGTAAGTTTTTGTCTATTTAATTTTTATGGCTTTCTTTACTAGAAATGTATGTATTATTCTTGAAAAAGATATGATGAAACATTTTTTTTTTTGTATTTTACTTGCAAATGCTCAGATTGTTAGTTAATTTAAAATTTATTTTAAAGTTAGATTGTATTATTTTCATTTGTGGTTCGTCACACACTTGAAGTGTGAATGTATTATTTTCATTTGTGGTTCGTCACACACTTGAAGTGTGATTGTATTATTTTCATTTGTGTTTCGTCACACTTGAGTAAACAATTTGTGTAATGTCTTCATCAAGTGTCTATGAAGATTTCATCCAGGCGATAATACAACAATAATATTTATTTCACAAAATTTCACTTTGATTGTAGGTGCTGATATTGACCATGAAGAAATCTGCACCTAATGTATTACGCTTCCTCTTGTGCGCTGGAGTGTTCTACTTCGGTTTCACCGTGTGCGGCTGGGTAATTCTAGGACCATACCACATCAAGGTATGCTATTTTCATTCACTTTTAGGGTAGAACTAGAGCAGCAATTTGTCTTATGAAATATTCAAGTATAAAATTATAAATCAGTCTTTATCTTTGGACTCTTCTTTTTTGCCTTAAGTTCACCTTTTAAACCCTCACGATGCATCAAAGCATCATTTTGCATCTCTGAAGAATGAATTCATTCCCTAAACATTTTAGAACGATTTTTTTTATGAAACTGTTCTAATAATAACTATCTTTTCTTTTTTGCCACCCACTTTAAGTCATTGTCATTCACTACAAGTTGAGAATTGCGACAGCAATTCGTGGTTTGTAGTGGATGAGCATGACAAAGGTAAATTCAGATTTGGAAAGGTTTAATTTTATTCAGGATAAACCATGTGTTGTAAAGTTGTGAATTGTGGACGCGAGCTACACCTTTAATTGACTAAACATTTATTTGATTAACTCAGAGCTCTAGAGGTTGAGAAGTCCTACTTCCTCTCCTATGCCCCTGATAACCTGCAGTCAGGGTATTTTTATATCGCTGCCAGCCTTCAACTGGAAGCATTATGTAACTGTCCCTCAATATTTTTTTTACAAATTAAAAAGTGCTTCCATACATTTTTCACCACACAGCTTTGATATATGTGTGTTTCGTATTTCAGTTTCGACAGATTAGCACAGCTTCAGAGTGCTTGTTTTCACTGATTAATGGGGATGATATGTTTGTGACGTTCAGTGCTATCAGTAACACTAACACGTATGTTTGGTGGTATTCTAGAGTGTATCTCTATACCTTCATCAGCTTCTTCATTTATGTCGTTCTCAGCGTCTTCATATCAGTCATCATGGACACCTATGAGACAATAAAGGTAAACGTTTTATTGATCGTGTTTATATTTACCCTTATACTGCTGATTTGTTTTGTACTATTTTTTAGCTCCCGCCGTCACCGTAGGTGAGACGGAGGGAGCTATGGTTCCTACCTCCGTTCTGTTTTTTACCTCTTCTTTTGCCTATAACTTTGCAAGAAAATAAGCTCGGATAATAATTTTTGGTATGTGGGTTACTTCCAGGTTGATAATAGACAGGTTAAAATATTTTTAATCGAAATTTAATATGCAAGGTCGCAGAGGAGAAAATGATGAAGTTACGGTGCTGGGCCGTTGGGCCGTCCGTGAAAATTTAGTTTCCGGAGCATATCTCTGAAAGTACTCGTCCGATTGTCTACAAACTTTACACACAACACACCTAGGGGGTCTAGTTTTGCCTTTTGGGTTTATGATCTTTGACCTACTTTTGGTTCAGAACTATGACCTATTTAGACGTTTTGACACACACTTCGTTTCCGGAGCAGATCTCGAAAAGTACTGGGCCGATTACAGTCATATTACACATACATGTTCTCTAAGGTCCCTAGTTGGGCCTTTTCAGGTTTTTGGACCTTGACCTTGAAGTTGACCCAGCACTTACTTATAACATCGATAAATCCGACTGAAATATTTTGCGGAATATCATGAAAACCGCTCAAGATAGCTACACCATTACTATAAAACAAATTGTAAGGTTTCAGGAGAGGATGCATCTTGAAAAATTTCAAGTCGATAAAATTCAAAATGGCCGCCCATCGGCCATTATTCACCTCGACAGGCCTGATATTGCGGAATATCATGAAAACCGCTCAAGATAGCTACACCATTACTATAAAACAAATTGTAAGCTTTCAGGAGAGGAAACATCTTAAAAAATTTCAAGTAGATAAAATTCAAAATGGCCGCCTATCGGCCATTATTCACCTCGACATGCCATATATTACGGAATATCATGAAAACTGCTCAAGATAGCTACACCATTACTATAAAACAAATTGTAAGGTTTCAAGAGAGGATGCATTTTGAAAAATTTCAATTTGATTAAGTTCAAAATGGCCGCCTATTGGCCATTATTCCCCTCGACAGGCCTGATATTGGGTAAACCATGCTAGATAGCTAAACCATTACTATAAAACAAAATGTCAGATTTCAGGAGAGGATGCATCTCAAAAAAATTCGACTTGAACAAATTCAAAATGGCCGCCTTTCGGCCAAGATTCACTTTCACATGGCCGTTATTTGATAAACCTTGCTAGATGGCTAGACTATTACTATAAAACGAAATATGAGATTTCAAATGAGGATGCACCATGAAAAATGTTGACTTATTCAAATTCAAATTGGCCGCCTTTTCGGCCATTATTCATTTTCACATGGCCGATATTTGGTAAACCGTGCTAGATGGCTAGACCATTACTATAAAACAAAATGTGAGTTTTTGGGGGAGCATGCACCCTGAAATTTTTTAACTTATGAATTAAAAATGGCCGAAAATCAGCATTATTTACTTTGATAGGCCTGATATCAGGTAAACCGTGCTAGATAGCTAGACCATTACTATAAAACAAAATGTGACGTTTCCAGAGAGGATGCCTTTTAAAAACTTTCGACTCAATCAAATTCAAAATGGCCGCCTATCGGCCACTATTTACTTTCACATTGCTGATATTTGGTAAACCGTGTTAGATAGCTAGACCATTACTATAAAACGAAATGTGAGATTTCAGGAGAGGATGCATCTTGAAAAACTTTGACTCGTTCAAATTTAAAATGGCAGCTTATCGGCCATTATTCACTTTCACATGGCCGTTATCTAGTAAACCGTACTAGATTGCTAAATCATTACTATAAAACAAAATGTGAAATTTCAGGAGAGGATGCATCTTGAAAAATTTCGACTTCATCAAATTCAAAATGGCTGCCTTTAGGCCATTATTCACTTTCACATGGCTGTTATTTGGTAAACCGTGCTAGATGGCTAGACCATTATTATAAAACAAAATGTGAAATTTCAGGAGAGGATGCATCTTGGAAAATTTAGACTTGATCAAACTCAAAATAGCTGCCTGCCTATCGGCCATTATTTACGTTCACATGCCCAATATTTTGTAAACTGTGTTAGATGCTAGTTTACCTGGCCTAGGACTACATTAATGACCCTACACAAAATTGCTTAAATCAAATTCTAATTCGGAGCGGGAGCTCCTGGACTTATGTAGTCTTGTTATTCATTTGAAGCTGTTCACAGACCATACGTTCTCAAGCAAGACAAAATCCATAAAATAGTTTGTGATAGATGCTCAGTTAAGTAAAAACTTTTTTTGGTGATGAATTGATGAGTCACCTCAACTAAGGATAAGGACCGCTATATTAACAAATATTGTCAAAGTAGCACAATTTCCCAAATGTGTAAAAATTATGAAATGATAATTTTTTTTTTTTTTTTGTAGCATTACTATGAGCACGGTTTTCCCAAGACTCCGATCCATGAGTTTATTGATCAGTGTACAGATGACCCAGATTCTCCTGCGTATCGTAGCGATGATCATCAGACCACCGGCTGCTCCTGCTTCCCATGTATCGGGTTGGTAGACCTTTTCAACTTTATTTATTGATACTACCCAGCAAACAAGTGACGTTCACCCAATTTCGTTTTTATGTTGGGCCAATATCACAGATGTAAAACAACGACGTAGGGTCAATGTCTCTTGTTTACCGGGAATTTTTTTTTTTTATCAAATACCATTAGTTGTTAGTTGTGTTTTCTGTTGTGATGTTGTTAGTTGTGTTTTCTGATTATCAATCTTATTTAGTTCAGATTATTTATTATCGAGTTGGTTATGTCAATTCTATTTTTTAGCAGACTGTCTTGATAGTAGTAACCACACAATAGGGCAATGCCTTAGGCCTATATCTCTTGCAATGAATATCAAAATAGTGCATGTTGTGATAGCATGAAAATGTACGTATATTCTAACCCTGATTAGATTGTTTGAATACTTGTTCGCAGCAGCTCTTCTTCACTTCAACCTGTTTGATTAATCTTCATGTTTTGTGTATCAAATAGAAACATATGATATGTAAACCAATATAGTTTTTACTGTTATTAAGAGTAGACCTATCCATTTCATATCATTTAAATTGAATTATGCTTTTAACCCTTATCCTATTAATTTAGATTTTCATATTTGTTTAATTTAAGCACAAATATTATTGTTTAGACACACATTTAATTCCCAATAACAGTGATTTGGTTGACTAATTAAACAGATTAAAAACGACTTTAGTCGTGATCAGCCGGATAAAGGTTAATAGTTATGACGATTTTGGTATTCACTGTGCTTGTTTTGACTGTTTTGTGCTTTATATTTAGTTCTCTTTACATTATTTTACAGAAGCAGCACCGAGGATGTGCATCATAACAATGAAAGAACCAGTCTCCTCACATGATCCCTTAGGTCCGCATTACTCACTATGAAGTCACATGATCCCTATGTTCTCATCACTCTATAGCTAGACATCACATCATGGACTGCCATCACATCATGGACTGCCATGTCTTTAGAATGGGAGGCTCTATTTGTCACCAAAAGAAGTGTCAATTAGCAATATTTTGTGTTAGATGCTCAACAATTTCTCAGAAAAAAAAGCTATCAGATGATGACAAAAATTATAGTCCCCAGCATGTCATGTGTGTTGAAACATATAAAAATTGCCAAATGTTCTCGTAAAATCAATCAAAAACTGAAGATCTGATATAGTTCTCTTCCCTGGAATGAAGACAAGTGATTCTAGGAGGTTATTATAGTGCTGAACCTGACAACCGATCTGACACAGGAATAGATTCTGTAAACAATGTTGTTGGTTGGAATGACAGGGTCATGGACGCCACTTGGTAAAGTGGCACTGTTGATTCCATTTCCCCATGAGAGGGAAATCGCATTCTTGAGAGCAGCTTATATTCATATTATCAACATGACACAATAAATACATTATATATAGTCTACATACTGGTGTGACCCTCTCGATCTCTAGGGACAGGCTTGGAGATCAGCATGCATTATATCTTCTAGAGCTTTTTTCACTAAGACAATCTTACCTTTCATTCATTTATCATTAATTCAGTTGATCATCCTAACTTTTGATAAGAGTCTCAAGGTACCTTGTAATATAATGGGGGTAATCTCAGGAAGGCACTTTATCTGACATGGAAATTTAGGGTGCTTATAAAATAACAGTCACAGATTGACCTTTTCCAAAGTGTTCTTAAGTACAGCACATCAATGTTCACCATATAGATGATGAATTAGATTGTTAGTGCTTCAATTTAGTGTGTAGCAACTTCTGTTGCCCCCTGTTGAATTAGCTAAATTCCTCCAATCAACTGTTTCCTAAAAAAATTCTCTCGATATAGCACACACAATGCTATAAATTTCAGTGAATAGGTAAAACAGTTCAGCGGATATAAAGGTTGTGGACTACTGATTGCATATGAACATAATGTGAAAAGTATTTAGTGCTCAGTTAAAAAAAAGCAAAATATGCTGCGATGAAGATGATAATGTGTATGAACAATTATGAACCACTACGCAAGAATTGTCTCCCCACTCTGGTGTGATATTCAACTGTATTTATAACTGTATGCCATAAAAGCACAGAAAATGCAAAATATGTGACATTTAAAGTTCCCAGAAAACACTTGCAGATATAAGATGTTGTCCCAGTGTTGGTTTGATATTGGCCCATCGTCTACGACAATGACCCAACATGAAACAACATTGGTACAACCTTCCTGGGATACATAGGATAAGAACTTTGTGCTTCGTGCATAATTTAAGTGGTGTGACATTAAACCAATGCTGATTTAATTTTGGCCCGCCGTTTTCGATGTCAGCCCAACATTAAATCAGCATTGGTGTATCATAATTTTAGTGGTGTGAGTGTTGAGCTACCAGGTAGTTCCCAGCAAACATGAAATGTAGTCCGAATGTTGGTTTCATGTTGGCCCACTGTCTTTGACGATGGCCCAACATGATACCAACATTTGTACAACTTTATGGCAATGCGAGTCTGTAGGATAATTTTATTGGTGTGAAGATTGAGCTACTCTCTTCACACTTGGGAATTTCCTCTCATTTGCATTCACCGTAAGCTTGTGATAATTCCCTATTTAAGATACCGGTAAATGAAAATGACCTAATAAGTATAAAATGCATCCAAGTATTATTCTACACACGTAATTACCAATATGTGCATCAATTGGAAATATAAGATGTATAATCACGCTATACATACATCATTGCAACGGTATCTGATCTACGCATGTCACTGTTTTAAAATTGCTCATTGAAATTTTTATCATTACATGTTATTCACAATTTCTTTTTATTATAAATTGTAGGAGCCTAGCTGTAGTTTTATCATTTTGTACGATTTTTGGCCGTAAGTTTTTTCACAAAAAATTAATTTGCTATTTGAAATGAGGACAAAGCAATATGACATTTTTAAAATTCCCCATTGTAAACAACTCCAGCATGGGACATTTATTTATTTGAGTGACATAAAAAGTCAAGATACTTCTACAGCACCAAGTGTTATTAACCCTTACAGCACGGGGACCGACTTTCGTCGCTCACCGTGCTGTAAGAGTAAAAATATTTATAATTCAAATTCAAATGAATCGGAGAGAGCTGACTAAGACATTTATGATGATTTCAAAATAAAAAAAACTGAATACCTATTTTATGGTCCTACGACCATTATAAATATTTTTACTGTTGCAGTGCAGGGGTCAACTTTAGCCGGCAGAATGTGACATCTACAGACGTCAGATTCTGACGACTAAAGTCGATCCCGAGCTGAAGGGGTTATTACTGCTGAAGAAAACCCCCCAATGTTTTGACTGCTATTTTTACTATTGTTTTTAACGAATTATATTTTTTGTGTGTTATTTATGCCTTATGAGACTACTTTCCTTGTTCCTATACATACATCTATGCTGTGTAACTTTGTGCCTTAATATATATTTTACCATCAACCAAATAATGTTTTATTTTTGTAAATACTTTGTTTATGCTTTTTATAGTATATTGCTTTAATGACAATTTTATTAATAAATTCATAATACTTTTGCTGCTGTTGAAGACCAGGAATGATTGTTAATGACACTACATGTACATATTGATGAAAACAACAGATTTTATTCTCAAAGTGCAGTGATTTCAATGAAATAGACAATTAAATTGGCCTATGACCATCTACATTCAATCACTTACCCTATGTCTGTGTGATAACTACATTAATCCATCTCCACATAATCACATATTGGGCATTTTTATGAAGTATTGAAAAGTTTCTGTGTACATGTAAAACAATTTTTTATCTGAATCAATGAATACTGTAGTTATCTACATGTAGTAATGAATATTTGTTTGTAAAATTACCTTTTCTCTATACATTCTTACAATAAAATTAGATACAGACAAAAAATTGAAAATTAACATTTTAAGTTTTCCTCTAAAAATATCTTTAAAATTCTGTATTGTTGGTTTGGATAAGTGTTATTATTCCTGATGGTATGCATCACAGAAATTTTTCCCTTCCATAATGTTACATAATCTTTTTTTGGGATGCACGATGCAAATGATTATGTGTAGATGGGTCCCAAATATAAGATTTTTTTAGTTAAAATTATATGCGAAAAGGGGAATCTGCTTCTTTTATCTGTTTTTTAAATATTTTTCATAGCGGTTCGATCCATTTCATGACTCGATGTATCCAATCATTTTGATGTCAATTCACAAATTGGAAAGTTATATTGCTGATGTAATTTCTACCCTACATGTATATGCATCTAGCAGAGACTCGCCACTTGGTCATGCTTACTGTGAGGATGATAGTTCCTTGTGTGTCCTAAATGTCCATATAAGAGTGTTATAAATACAACCTCGCTGATATTTAGGTATACTTTTCTAACACTTGTATTCCTTTTGGTTAAAAAAAAGTGGTTTTAAAATAAAAGTACAGTAGAAACTGCTATGAGCAGCCACTCTTATGAGCAGCCAGCCTCCTATGGGAGGTCACTTGGCCATTCCCCAAAATGACTTTTTATATACAAATGAACCTCCTATGAGCAGCCACCTGCCTTAAAAAGCCACTTTCCTTGTGTCACCATTTTAGATAAAGAAAATAAGTCATAAATTTTCATTTATAACAGCAGCAGGATAAACATGTTAAGTATATATATGTCCATATTGTTTTATATATAATCGCTTGCCACAAGCCACTTATAAATGGTTTTGCTGTTTATTTTAGCTTTACTTTACTGTGATACAGTATTTTATTTTATCATCTGCCGACCAATTTGATATTTTAATGACCAGGACTATGCTTTACCCAAAGTAAAGTAACATTTCTCAAACAGAATTCATATTCAAGCTATCTGATTGGTTAATGCTGAGCCTATCTGTGAGCTTAGAACAATTTTACAAGTTTGTCTCAAATGCAGGTGATAGTTTTAGTTCTCCTGTGTGTCTGGCCAACATGCTTACTATCTAGCAAACACTTAGATATTCCATTAACCCTTTCAAGCCTGAATTTACCATTGTCATCTTCATCCACTACAAGCCGTGAATTGCTGTCGCAATTCTCGACTTGTAGTGGATGAAGATGATTGGATCTGGTTTAAAAATTAAAGAAAATTGTCATGTATTGGTAAACCAGATTGATGGAAATTTTTGTTCCAAGCCCTTGGTTGTAGGAAAATTAAATCTGTTTTCAGGGATGTAAAATGATGCTTTATTGCTTTAATTAACCCTTGAAGGGTTAATATAGTAAGCATTTCAAACACATTATGTTAACTCTCAACATGAACACCTTCATTTGATTTCACAAATCCAATTATTTCCATCTGCTAAGTAGTTTTAATTAATTTCGAAGTTAACATGATTTTTTGAGAAGAAACAGGAGCTTTGATAATAATAATCTGTAATGTTCTGAGCATATAGTCACAATGATATATAATTATAAATTTGATAGCTCTGCCTGTCACATTCAGCAAGTGGACTGACATTGGAAGTCACAACGTGATGTCAAGAGTCAGTCCAATCACAGTATTTTTTTTTGACAAAAAGGACATCTGCCAAAATATTTCTCAGGAGAATAGAGCTTGTGTGAAATCTTTTGTTTTATCAGTTTTCACACAATATTTTATGTAGATTTTTTATTTTATTTTTACACATAAGTGTATGGTATTCTATGTACATACAATTTGATTTTAATTTTACAACCTTTGTGCTGCTCAATTGTTTGGTTCTTTTTTTAATACGGTTTAAATTAGCTAAATAAATGTGTAATGTGTATCATAACTGCCTTTTGTTAAAAAGCCCTTATTTTTGTCTAGCTAATGTTTTTCTAGATATGTGAAGCACGTTTACTCATTCTCAGTACTTCAAACACAACCCTGATAAAGTTACACATGATTAGTCTAATTATATTGGTTAGTGGAAATTTCCTTCTATCATATTTATTAATATATTTATCCACAAACTATCAATTTGTGCGAATTTTAACCGCTAAAGCTCTAAATAAATAATATAAATTTCCACCCACTTAAGTTGTGGGTCGCGGCATGCCGCGACCCACAACTTAAGTGGCCACAACTTCCAAATCGCTGAAAATTACTAATATTTGTTTAATTTGAGACCAAACATTTGCAAATTTTAATTTATGAACACTTAAGTTTGTTTACAATATCAGGGATTTGATTGGCTAATAAAATGGGGTAAAAATGACAATAATCCTGCTTGGCGGTGTAAAGGTCAACTTGCCTAATTTTAGTATTATCAGTTGTTCTGTTTTGAAACCAGCATATTCAGTTTGTAGGCCCCCTATGTTTTTGTGGAGCCTTTTTTCCGACTATAATCTTATTCTGTTGTTGTATTTTGTTTGATTTGGGATCAGTTAATATTGAGCACTTAATGTAAACATCAAGCTACTTTTAAAAAGTGAACCATTTAGAAGCTGGTGACATTGCTTGTAAATTTATCGTTGAAAAAAATGCCTTAACAGAGCATCGCAAGATGTATATTATCAAATAATTCAAGAATTAAAATGCAATTTTTGTCACAAATTTCTATGCAAAATAACAATTACTTTTAATTGACTAATTACTTTATCTTCAGTCATCTCCCATATTCAGCAGGAAAAGTTATCAATGAAATGGATGCGATTTACAGATATTACATTGCAGCCACTACCTCTGCGCACCTTTCAGCCTTTATCATGCTTATATGTATTTCACTGACGCACATTCTGACTTATTTCTAGTCCTGTAACTAGTCTATTACTAACAGCTGCTTATCATGTATTCTTCTCCTATTCTTTCACCTCGAGGGAAGGTGAATGTCATTATTTTAAAACTAAAATTGTAATATATCTAATTAACTCTCTGAGCACTGAGCTATAAAATTTATATGTTCACTCATTTGAAGCTGTGACTCTCTCACTCGATCCGCAGCTTTAAATAAGTAAAAATTATTCAGATCTATCAATTTTTTTCAATTTTTCAGTTATCATATATAATTTGCATTCAAAGGATGCTTTTTTAATTTCATAATAAAAAGTTTGAACCAGAATATAGTCGTTCTGAAGGGTTATAGCTCAAAACAGATGATTGTGATGATGGCTTATGATAAATTTTATTCACAATATCTGTATTCTTTTACCGACCCGTACACTTCGTAATATCACATTTTCATTTACTGCGAACCTTGAATTTTTACTGCAATTCTCGCCTCGCAGTAAACGAGAATGATCTAATTGTAATAAATTTCCTAAGGGTAGGCAAAATGAAAACTTAGGGCTTGACCCTTGTAAGTGCTAGTCATGTCTAAAGACATTTTCATTTTCCATCAAACAAGACAAATTCAAGGACAAAGAAGCGTTAAATGTGGTAAATTGACATCTGTTTTGATTCAATTTGTACATCTGTAAGTATTTTTTATCCACTTTAAGTTGTGGGTCGCGGTAGCGACACACAACTTCAAATGGGTAAAAAAATACACTTTTAACTCTGTGGTAATAATGTGCACTCTTAAATCACTCCACAAAACAATTCATTGTGTTCACGCACTCAGCATTCTCTCTGTTCAGATATTACTACATGTACTTTCGTTTTCCAATTCATTTGGATTATTTTCTAATTTATTTATCTTATGTACAAATTTGTAGGCCATTACTTTTCATATCCTGCTTCTCGCAAATATACTAGTCCCTAATTTAAAAATTATTGTAATAAAGTGGTTGTGAAATTTCTATGTGTCAAAATACTGAAAAAAATATTGAAATGTGTCGTATATAAATTTTCAATTTTCTGTGCCAGCTGCTCATTTTTTATTATAATGTTAATTAATATGAAAAGTGTTAAAATATGTTTGACAATAACAATGTATATCAATATGTTACAAAAAAGCTGGTGAATAAAAATTACTTTTTAGTGATAAAATAAAGTATGAATTATTATTTTTATCCCTCACCCACGTTGGGGGCTGTGAATTACAGTACAAATCATGGCCCGAATATGACTGGATAATGTCTTGAAGGAGCGCGCAGCTCGGGTCCCTGTTCAAAATTAATGTCGATATACCTCACGGTTTCACCCGACAAGGCCCCTGTTAACGTGATCGCCCAGTCACATTGAGAGGTGAGAAACAAGGATATTTCTCTGAAAGAAACACGTAGGATCAGTTTGGAAATATGAAAATTAAAAAATCCACTGGTAGATTTTTTTTCGACATTCGGGTGGAAATGATGCCTTGATACCTCCTGGGACCCAAATCAGTCCTGTATGAAATTCGAAGATAACGGCATTTTTGGCTTACCAGGCCTAGCTACTATAAATGAATCAATTGATTAGATAGATCCTAAATAATCACGCCCATATTACCTACATACCGAAGGTGTTTGTAGCCTTTGTGTTTTGTCCTTTAAAAAAAGGGAATTTGCAAGAGAAAAGAACATTAAATTTGTAACATTGGCATAACTTTTGATTCACATTGTAACGTCACAGATCTAAGTGGTTTTCCCCACTCGTTAGGAAGTATTTTTCGTCTTTTTAATTTGGAAATTGCCGCGTCAGCTTTGACCCGTTAGCTGCCAAAATATTTATTTGGAATTTTCACCGACTTTCACTGAAGTTGTCTCGCTTACGCGATTCACAACTTCATATGAGTGATTTGACAATATGGAGGTCAACGATTTTGAAATCTTGTTGATTGATGTCACGTTTTATCTTTTACATTTTCAAAAGCAGATAGGGCCTAATTAGTGTTTTATTAAAAAATGAATAAAAACGAATATTTTGGCATCGAACTATCCCTGATTGGAATTCTCTTCCGGCAGCTGCCATAGAATCAAAAACTGTGGCAGCGTTCAAGAGTCAACTGGTTGACTAAATCCACCAGCCCTTTCCCCCCTCCAGCCTGATACTCCAAATAGGAGGTGCTGCTGGATATAATTTCAAAGTTCAAAGAATATACTCGGGACTGGTGATTGAAGGGCTAAATGAATGACAAATGCGAATGAACAATTCAATGGTTCATATAATTGAACTCGCCCGGATATTCTATATTCTCCCGTAGACGCCTGTGTTGTATCAGTCGTAAATTCCTACTTAACGTCAACGGTTTTATATGCAAATTTAGCGTTGCATATTATGATGTATACCCAATCGATGTAGCAGATTGATAACTATTGTGTAGACGTCAAAATGAACATGAAATAAATGACATGCGCACAGAAAACATGAAGGCATATACATTGGTTCATATACATTAGCTTTATTTAAAAATATGGTATCACAAATTGCTACAAAATATGTAGGCTACTTTATGAATTTAAAATGCGTTTTTTGTTAGAAAATAATTACAAGTGAATAATATCAATCTTATCAATATTAGACTATGTGTATCAAATACGTTGGTATATATATATATTACATTGAGATGTATAAACTTTATAACATATTGTAATATTGTTGTGCATATTTTCATAATTATTCCCCCCAGAGGTGTAAGTTTCTGGAGCACATCACAAAATATAACCGATTTATTTTTGTGAGATTTGTAACTTTCTAATAATAAATAAAAAAATTAAAAATTAAAAATAAAATGGCTGATGCAATTATTTACATTTATACAAATATACCGGTACTAAATACCATATAGACATCAGAAACCAATAATATAATATTATGTAAATTTGTCTGTCTTACACGTAACCTAGCTAATCGTTTCGAAATCAATCCTAAAAGTATATACAGTGCGCTGTTTTATGAATTTCAAAAGTTGCTCGGATTGATACATTTTTACAATAAGTTTAAATGACAACAGAATAATTAAAAAAATTAACCGCAACGCTATAGTATCAATTTTTTAACTGCTTGAAAATAAAGCGAGTGAAAATTTAGAGTTGGACAATCTGAGTATTTCGATATCTTGCTGAGTAGCCTACATAATGTAGGCCTAATATGTCGGGACGCAAGTTATCTAATTCAAATTTTCACCTACGTGAAGTTGTGTCTCGCTTCTGCGACCGACATTTTCAAGAGGGTGAACTTACGGTATATGTAGGCTATTAAAGTTACTTTATGTAGACTGAACGTACCTTTAAATAATACACAATTATTAGTGCCGCAGCAATCAATCAAAAAGTCCAGTATTTATTGAGTAACCCAAAGTCAAATAGTAACAAGATACAGACACATCATCAATCTGTGAGCAATTATATCCAGTGAAGAAGTTTACAGTTTGATAACTGAATAAACAGAAGCCTAGATCACCGAGGGTCTACATGTAGGCTACATATAACTCGCAAGATATTTATAAAACACGAGATATTGAACTAATGTCCTTTTAATGCCACCAATAAAACGACATCCACATTAGATCAAGGTTTCTTGTATTTCTAAGTATGTCTCCCTATGGATATAATACAGTTATAAATACATCCTACAATAGGCCTATACATGTAGGCCCCAATTATAGTAGTAGTACATTGTCATGTATAATAGAGCTTTCAATAGGAAATTAATACATCTTGAGGTTTATATAAAATTGTTGTGACATGTCACATTAAATCAGTCGCAGTCAGGATTACAGATGTTTTTAAAAATAGCAATGTATTGCAGACACAACCTTAATAATTTACGGAAATAAATGAGGAACAACAATTTGATAATAAATGTGAAAAGAGGTTGGTTGACAAACCACGTGAATAACCGTCAGATGAGCGTGACTTTGTTGGGTGGTCTCGGACTGACTGGTCCCATAACTACAGTCATCAACTCATCACTGACCAGTCTGAGTTTTCTAGGAGTAATCATTCCTCTCCGTGACATTGCCATCGGGGACATTGTGCTGGGGACGTTTGGCGAGAGCATGTCTGTATATCGTGCTGACCTCTGTGCACAGTTAGGGGTCACGTGATTATATACACGAGGGGGCATTCTGTTCAGGTAGGGTGTTAAATCCAGTGACGGGGAACTTATCTTCTGTGTCGGAGTTCCAGGGTAGCTCACCATTTCCCCCCCTAGTGTATCATATCCATCACCACCATAATAGTGGCGTCTAAGGTGACCTCTCCCAAGCACTCGATCCTTCTCCTGCTTCTGACATAATGATTGTCTGTCAAGCTCCTGGAGGTCATCATGCTCCAAGGGACACACCACGAGGTTGATACTCTTCCCGTACCTATCAAGTTTATCAAAAATTCTGTCCAGAAAGTGTTCAATATCTCTTTCGTGACAATACTCTCTGACAGAGTGGGTCAGCTTCTTCACACCAGGCTTAAGCTCCTTGGTATGACCTTCAAGCTGAATAAGGTCATCAGCTATCTCCATGGACGTCTCCCTCAATGCACGGCTTTCATCCTTCATCTTATCCACCTTCACAATCAAGTCTTTGTACTCCTGAACCACCTCATTGTGTAAGTCTATTGTCCTTCTCTTCAGGGACATTTTCTCTCTTAGCATCATCTTAACTCTTGGTCTGCTCTTCACAAACGCTGATTTAAAATATGACATTTTGAAGCACTTCAAAATAAGCATTTGAAAAAGAACGTCACTTGTATGTATTCTATTATTATTTGTTATTTTATGACGTAGTCACATAATGATCATATAGGGCTATATTAGCCGAAGGTTCAGCTACCTGTAAGCCTATATTCTTGCTCAAATATTGCCATGTATTTCTCATCGCCTGAGCCATGTCTAGTCCTGAGTGGGCTACGCTGTTTTATTTCACGTGCAATATGAAAATGTACATGAAGAAAAATGTGCGATAAGACCGACTTCCGTTCAATAATTTTATTAATGACTTGTGATTACATGTACAGGGTATGGTGGTGCACGTTAGAATAACCATTAGAGTCCTACTTTCTTATAAATTATATAATTAGACCTAGACTTAGTAAAAAAGATGTTGGCCAACCTATCACATCTATTAATCCACATATTTTGTTTCCCGTTTTTTCCTCACCATTTTTGTCTATTTATATTATTGTGATAAGGAAACGTGTAAGCATCATCACTGATCGATAAACGTGAAGCGAAATTGTATGTGCGTCTCCAATTTTAAATTTATCACTAAGGTCACGATATCATTGTCCCGTATACTGTGTAAAGACTAATCAATTATTTTTTCCAGGAAAATTTTATTGAATGATTACAGTACACAACCACGTTGTCTCTCTTCATATAGCTGAGGGGGCCACCATTCAATCTCCAGGGGGGGGGGGGGGTATTTTTGAAATAAATAATTTCAGGCAGAGTCTGCATGAAATAAATAATTTACTTTAATACCAGCCCCCCCCCCCCCCCTGGAGATTAAATGTTGGCCCCCTTATAGCTGCATTGCACTTTATCTGTTTATGGCCCTCAGGTTGCCCAATGTATTTTGGCTTATTTCACGTTGGACCAATCGTAATTTAAAAATAACATTGACAAAAACGTATTTTAATTGTGTTTAAGACGCTATGTCGATTAGCCCAGCTAGTAGTAGTAGTGTTGGGCCACCCTGACGTCTGGGCGGTGGCCTGGTGCCTGTCACGCCGGTGCAGAATTTAGTTCCCCGCTTCAGGTTTCAAAGAAAAAATGTTTCTCCCACCCCAGGATATAAAATATCCATATAATCCTATATTATTTCAAATGAAAGCAGTGAATATCCTTATTCTAGTGGATTTTGCTATTTGTACCCGATGACTTTTATTCAAAACATCATCCATCTCGTACATTAATCTTTCCACCGCTAAGCACGACTGTAGGGCTGTTTTTAATGGATAAGTACGGAATTCGGCGCGTCGGCCAGCCACACTGCACTTCTTGAAACGGCTACCATAACCCTTACAGCGCGGGGATCGACTTTAGACGTCAGAATCTGACGTCTGTAGACGTCAGATTCTGACGTCTAAAGACGATCCCCGTGCTGAAAGAATTAAAAGATTTCTGATGGCCGTAGACCCATAACATAAGAATTCAAGTGAACCAGAAAGAGCTAACTAAGACAATTATGATGATTTCAAATTGAAAAAAAACCTTTTGGTTCCCATGATTTATGCACAAATAATTCATCGTTGTAAGGGTTATTGTCATAGTGCAGGGACAAGTGTAATTCAACGGAATGCATATGGCAAATTACAAACAAAACAAACAGAAATTTAAGTGTGCATACTTTTGGTTCCTTATGTGCAGACCTTTGTCAATGCCCCTTAACGGTCGAGGGACATCAAGTCAATTTTTAATCATGTCTGTGTACATATATGTTCATCCTAGGTCTCGTGACTATACCATGGTCAACTTAGATAACATGAATGTTCCCCCATGTGAAGTTTGGACGGGGTTTTGTCAAGTTAATTAAAAATATTCCAAAAATCCGAAAAAACTCGGAAGTGGGTGGGTGGGTCAAGCCCCAACTCGGATTATATTTTTTTTTGGAAAAGTTGTGTTTTTTTTATTTTTGTGTTGTTTTCGTGTTTCCGAATGTTTAAAAAAAATTGGATGGGGAGGTGGGTGGCCGGGGTCTGATTAATCCGAGTTTTTCTCGGCTTTTTGGATTTATTTTAACTTGACAAGACCCCTTACTGGCGTCGGTCATAAGCCCTCAAGCGTTACTCGCGACTATAGTCGTTTTAATCTGTTTTAATAGCAAGTTAAATCACAGTTATTGGGAATTAAATTATCGTCCAATCATCAAGATAATTTTGCAAAAGTTTGGTCTCAAGTTAAACAGGTGTGAGTAATTTAATTTTTACTCACTGAAATTTGTGGGTCACGGTAGCAAGATAGAACTTCAAGTGGGTGAAGATATAAATGAGATAACATAGCGGGAAAAGGGTCAATATATTAAATATAGAACGTGGAAAATAGAACGTCAGAACGACGATTTATGTGAGATCTTGGTAATAAAACGGATTTAATAGACTTAACAGGTGTTGCCTAACTGTCACATTGTGGCATGAAATGCATAATTTAGCCTATACATGTTCACTTCTATTGTCGAACCTGTCACCCTTCGTATCAGCCGCTGATCCAGATTTAGTTTATTCAATCGAGCTTTTGTTTAATTATTTGAGTATTTTAATGGAGTATTTTTAATTAATTCCAAGGTAATTTTAACTAATTTAATTATTTATTTATCATTTATTTACCGATATATATGGCAACTTATTTATTCACATGTTTATTGCTACACACCGGGATGCGGGATGATATGATAATGGCATGTGAAAACAACATTATACATTATACGCGATCTTCTTCGAAAATAAACTCTTTGTTTTACTCTAATGTAATAAAGTCCGTCCGTCCGAATAAAATAAATAAATAAATAAGTAACTAAAGTGCTGGTTTTATACGGTGTAGATAATTTGGTCTGATTTTCTGCCGCACTTCAAATGTATTACAATCAAATAGAGCTACATTAAAATTTAAAGCGTCGCAATCAGGCTAAAATCAGTAAAAAATCAGTATTTTTATTTTGGCTTCTTAATATGACCATATATCTCGCTTAACTGGTAAATGCGCAACACGAAAATTAAAAAAACTTACGCAGTTCTAGTCTATGGACTGTTTACATCATATTGTCATATTAAGAAGCCAAAATAAAAATACCGATTTTTTGATGATATAGCATGATTGTGTCGCTTTAAATTTCCACCCACTTGAAGTTGTGTCTTGCTACCGCGACCGCGACAACTTCAAGTGGGTTAACATTTTTCATAGTTGTAATACTTTGAGAGCAAACATTAGCAAATATTAATGTTTAAACGTACATTTTTTTCCAATTAGCTGTAATTTAACCTGCTAATAAAACAGAATAAAAACTACTCTAGTCGTGCTTAGCGCTTGAAGGGTTAATGCAGTAATTACATTTACATAGCGCACTTTTACAAAGATCCACAGGCGCTCGTGGAGGTGGGTGGGTGGCGTCTGATTAATCCGAGTTTTTCTCGGATTTTTTTATTTATTTTAACTTGACAAGACCCCTTACTGGCGTCGGTCATAAGCCTTCAAGCGTTAATCGTGACTATAGTCGTTTTAATCTGTTTTAATAGCAATTAAATTATCGTCTAATCATCAAGATTTGCAAAAGTTTGGTCCCAAGTTAAACAGATGTGAGTAATTTTATTTTTACTCACTGAAATTTGTGGGTCACGGTAGCAAGATAAAACTTTAAGTGGGTGAAGATATAAATGAGATAACATAGCGAGAAAAGGGTCAATATATTAAATATAGAACGTGAAAATAGAACGTCAGAACGACGATTTATGTGAGATCTTGGTAATAAAACGGATTCAATAGACTTAACAGGTGTCGCTTAACAGTCACATTGTGGCATGAAATGCATATTTTAGCCTATACATGTTCACTTCTACTGTCAAACCTGTCACCATTCGTATCGGCCGCTGATCCAGATTTAGTTTATTCAATCGAGCTTTTGTTTAATTATTTGAGTATTTTAATGGAGTATTTTTAATAAATTCTAAGGTAATTTTAACTTATTTAATTATTTATTTATCATATATTTACCGATATATATGTCAACTTATTTATTCACATGTATATTGCTACACACCGGGATGCGGGATGATATGATAATGGCATGTGGAGACAACATTATACATTATACGCGATCTTCTTTGAAAATAAACTCTTTGTTTTACTCTAATGTAATAAAGTCCGTCCGTCCGAATAAAATAAATAAATAAATAAATAAATAAAGTGCTGGTTTTATACGGTGTAGATAATTTGGTCTGATTTTCTGCCGCACTTCAAATGTATTACAATCAAATAGAGCTACATTAAAATTTAAAGCGACGCAATCAGGCTAAAATTATTAAAAAATCAGTATTTTTATTTTGGCTTCTTAATATGACCATATATTTCGCCTAACTGATAAATGCGCAACACAAACATTAAAAAAAAACCTACGCAGTTCTAGTCTATCACATCATATTGCCATATTAAGAAGCCAAAATAAAAAATACTGATTTTTTTTATGATTTTAGCATGATTGTGTCGCTTTAAATTTTCACCCACTTGAAGTTGTGTCTCGCTACCGCGCCCCACAACTTCAAGTGGGTTCACATTATTCATAGTTGTAAAAATTTGAGACCAAACATTTGCAAATATAATTGTTTAACCCTTTCAAGCCTGAATTTACCATTGTCATCTTCCAGGAAGATGATTTAATGCGGTTTATAAATTAAAGAAAATTGCCATATATTGGTAAACCAGTTTCAAGAAATTTTTTGTTCTAAAACCCTTGGTAGTACGAAAATTAAGTCTGTTTTCAGGGATGTAAAATGATGCTTTAATGCATCGTGAGGGCTTAAACGCACATTTCTTTCCAAATAGCTGTAATTTAACTTGCTAATAAAACAGATTAAAAACGACTCTAGTCGTGCTTAGCGTTTAAAGGGGTAATGCAGTAATTACATTTACCTAGCGCACTGGGCGGTGGCCCTGGGTAGTGCTAATAGCACCGCTGCATGTCACGCTAGGGCTCGGGGTTCGTTTCCCGGTCTTGGCGGTTTGAAAGAAACAAAAATGTTTCTTCCCCACCCACTCATAAAACTCAGTATTGTGGGGAGCCTCCGTGACCGAGAGGTAACGTGCTCGGCCGCGGACCTTCAGGATTTGAGTTTCAAATTTATGTTTCTGGAGGGCAGTGTCATCTCACTCATCTCACCATCCTCCTGGCCCAATTTAGCCTGTATGTGCACAGAAGTGGCTTGAAACCCGATTCATTTCATTTCATTTTTACCTAGCGCACTTACTCAAAGATCCACAGGCGCTGGACGCTCTCTTATATGCCCTACTATATATATATACATAAATCCCTTCAAAATGCTGTCTTCTAAAGAAACAACACAATATACGTTTTGTAACATATTGTATATACTTAATTAATTTATTAGACCAATTGTTTTCATTCCCCTAACATGTACAGGGTGTATGCATCTTTGGGAGTACATAACCATTTGTTATCGACCCTAGAACACAGAGGGTCGTATGTGACATTCATTTGAGTGACACATACCACCTTCTAAGTGCTAAGGTTTGACATAGAGAAATGAAAATATATTTTCAACTGTATTGTAATTGTCCCTAGAAACAATCGAGTCATGCTCTTTGTAAATTAACACGACCAACATGCATTATTTTCGTATAATGTTTAGTACAAATGCAATTACAGAATAAGCCTACAATATGGGGTTCATTTGAAGAGTAGGCCTACAAGCAGCACAAGCGTATTTTGTTATAACCTAGCTACACATGGCAGGCACACAGCAATGATCCCCATCTATGTGAATTCTTAATGTAGTAGTAGGACCCCAACAAACAATGTATGCCTACAATGTACATAGACCTTAACGGTTTACTTTTTGGTCAGCATCACAGACGATGGGTAAACATTAAACCAACATTAAACCAACATCAAAACTATAGTTCTTCTTGCTAGCAAGTTCATCGTGCTGATGGAATGTACTCTGTCTGGGACACCAGATCGGAAAACTGCACCTTATAGTTACACCAAAGATTTATCATAGAATGTTCTTGGTTACACGTTTGTATCAGAAAATAGGCTGATATAACACGGTCAATCAGAGGTATATAATGGAGGTATAATCGCTGACGACATCTGTAGGCTACACGTACCCGGTATATAATAATATATATATTGTAATATATAATAATTATGGGGTAAAAGAAACTGCTTTATCACTTTTTAAAAGTTATCTATCAAACCGCAAGCAATATGTGGAATATTTAAATACAACATCTAATTTTACAGACATAAAAACAGGAGTGCCACAAGGCTCAATTTTAGGTCCATTACTTTTCATCATCTATATAAATGACTTCCCTTCAGCAAGCACAGTTTTTAGTTTAATAATGTATGCAGACGACACAACTCTTTGTAGCACGCTCAATGCTTTTAAACCTAAATCACAAAATGAAACCCTTAATGGTAATATAAATAAGGAACTATGTAAGATTGATAAATGGCTCAAATTAAATAAACTGTCTCTAAATACAACTAAATCTAAATTTATTATATTTCATATGCCACAAAAAAGAGTAGAAATACCAATAATAAATATAAATAATGTTAACATAGAATGTGTAGCTAATTTTGACTTTTTGGGGGTTACAATTGATAAAAAATTAAGTTGGAATGGTCATACAGACAAAATATCTCTCAAGTTATCTAGATGTGTTGGTATCCTAAATAATTGAAACGCTTCCTACCTCAGCACATTCTCTTAACTGTTTATAATTCTATGTTTCTTCCACACATTAACTATTGTATTCTGGCATGGGGATATAACCATCAAAGAATATTTAAAATACAAAAGAAAGTAGTCAGAATAATTTCATTAAGTAAATATAATGCCCATACTGATCCCCTATTCAAACATTTGAAGCTTCTTAAAATGAAAGATATACATCAAATACAACAACTCAAATTCTATCACACAAGTTAATTAATAATCAAACCCCCAAATACTTTACTTCATTGGATCTCGTTTTTAATTTTGAAAACCATGAACATAATACAAGACGGAGAAACTATATAACACATAGAGTTAGACGTGAATATGCGAATCTTTGTGTTCGCAACAGTTTACAATATTTATTAAACAATACTGATCAAATCATACTAAATAAAACTACAACTCACAGCCTACACGGTTTTGCAATATATATAAAAAATAGCATTTTGAATACTTATAAAGATGAATGTAATATTGATAACTGTTATATTTGTCTGGACAGGCCTCTATAAATTTGCCCCACATGTTTTCCCGACACACAGTCTTGTTCGCTCTGCATTGGATCGGTGCTGGTCCACTGTCTATGAGTCTTCTTACAGGTATTTATTTAGTCATTGCCTCAGTAATTCGACTTACCATGCATGCCCAGCGAACATGTTACGTTGGCCGGTGCTGGTGTTGGTCCAGGGTCAGTGACCCCTGGCCCAACATTGGACCGGTATTGGTATAGCGTCTCGTGTTTGCTGGTCTGTGCTTTCATAGCCCAGCAGACACGACACGTTGACCCGTCTACGACGCCGGGCCAGCATTGGCCCAGCGCTAGGTCAACGTGTCTTGTTTGCTGGGTCTGTAGCTACGATACATACAAGTGTCATTATAAAACCAATATTGCTCTTCTGATTACTGTTAAATCTATTTTATACCGTTAAATGGTTAATTACCGTTCAATTTTTATTATTATATATTATTTTTGTAAACGCAAAGAGAAAATATATATTGTATCTTTAAGTTTTCTAAAGGGTGGCCCTCCTGTCAGCGGTCATTTACTGACCTTAAGGAGAGTCTCCCTGACCACTTGTATACCAAACACATTGTATGAAATATGTATATAATATCTAGGTCAAATAAAACATTTCTGATTCTGATTCTGATTCTGATACCAGAACATGACTGTTAACGCGTACAGATGGCACATAACAAGTCTTTATGATCTGGGTATATATCACAGCGCAGAGATCCACATCTAGCTTGTGCCTGGTAGAACAGCATACCGTCCTGATTGCTGGGGTTGCTTCTTGCTGCTGCTACTGGATTTTCGTCAAGACACACAAACTCTGAACGCTGGTTGTGACTGTACTCAGCCGAAAGGAGACCTGCCATGGAAAATGACAACAAATAGACTTAATTGGTCTTAGCTTTTCCCTTTGATGCTGAGTTTGCAAACTCACTCGTTCTCTCGTTCTCTCGCTTGCTCGCTCGCTCGCTTGCTCACTCACTCACTCACTCACTCACTCACTCACTCACTCACTCACTCACTCACTCACTCACTCACTCACTCACTCACTCACTCACTCACTCACTCACTCACTCACTCACTCACTCACTCACTCACTCACTCACTCACTCACTCACTCACTCACTCACTCACTCACTCACTCACTCACTCACTCACTCACTCACTCACTCACTCACTCATATCATTATGTAACTCACCTTTGTATTCAGTCACCCATTCTTCAGGACACAGATTCTTTCCAGGAATCATCAGCACTGATCTCCTTATCACCTGGCACACGGCGCAGGGCACTTCATGATCTTGCAGTCTATAATTAGAGTAGCCTTCATATTCTGATCCGTACACCTCAGCTCTCCAGTCACCTATACCATTGGATTGTTTAAATACCGGATCTAAAGGCAGACATAGGTAGTTACTGCCGCCCCCGGTCTGGCTGTAGTACGACCCACCTACAATACCTGGAACAAACAGTATGACAATTATATCAATACATCAGAACTTCCAAATAATTATTGAATACTTGAGATACTGTAGGCCTCAAAGGAACAAGTGACTAAATGCTGATACAGAGCTGTGATTACTTAAGTCCAGATAAACCTTGACTCTGTGGCATTACATTTGGTGAATACCAGGTAGATTGAAAAATATATGCCAGGTTTTTATTACCAGGTTTTCTTTACTCTGGGCAGAGGCATATCTCCACACGAGTAGGCTACTCCCTTAATTTATACATGTTGAGTTTACCTTCATAAACGAGCACCGCCGTGTTGGGGCACCTAGTTCTTCCCCATCGAGTGTAGATGGCGCCGTCTGCAATGCAAAATACACAATTATCAGAAGAGACATGGACCTAATAGTCTGAATCTGTACGGTTGGTTTAACATTGGTCCAAACTGGTGCCCCGGTGCTGTACGGTGTTTTGAGGACAATGCCGGCGGCTATTGTTTTCAAATATTGTTTTAAAATTAATTGACTGGAATGCTCTCAGATAAAACACCATGCGTTGTTCTGTTGGCTATGCATGATAATTCTTCACCGTTTCCATGATTAGTGAGGCTAAAGTCGTGATCTCACCGGGCTGGAGACTCTTTGGCGGCATTGGCGAATGTCAAATTTCTGGAATTCCCCAAATCTTATCCAAACTTTCTCCGTGTTCACCGAGCGTTCTCCCGAAGTTTTTTGAAATGTTCAGATTTCCCGCGACTATTTGAGGACCCTGACATTTTGGCCCAAATTCACAAACAATAGTGTTTTCTCCAAGCTGTGCATTTTCCATATTGGACGCTCGTGAAGGTCGGTGACCATTAGACGCTGGTCTAAGCTCGCATAACGTTGCTCTGCCCTTCCTAAAGTTCAGCTGGTAAATGTTCGCACCCGCTGGACGCCGTCGGTGAACTCGACACTCGACACTAGGATAAACCGATATTTTTTGGAAAATGTTAAGAAAATGTAATTCTATATTGATGGTACCGGGGTATGATTAGTCATAAATATGTAAATACACATAGAAATACTTCATATCAATATTAAATATGTTTGTTATGGAAGTGTGACACGGTGGTTTGCAAAATTGTAAAATATATTTTCGGAAATCCGCAGAAAAGACAAACAATAATAAATCCGTCTGGAAATTTTATAACATGATCTAAATCTAGAGAAAAACGTTGAAAGCGTCATTTCGGACTAGACAAGCCTGACGGCATTCAGTATGTTTAGTGACAGCTGGGATCGTAAACGGAGGCCTACTGTTTTCACACACCTTTCCAGGCCAGATGTCTCAAAGACGCATACTCAACGCCGCTAAACGGAGGCTGCATGTATTAACCTGCTAACTATTAAAGTTTAATTCACACAAACATGTAAATACA
>OZ024902.1:115037182-115139682 GCA_964017125.1 Flabesymbios commensalis | reverse complement strand
TGGTTGCTTAACCTGGTTGATTCAGCAGAGTGGTTTGTGCTCGGTACACTCAGTAGGTACGATTAGTCGCATTCGGCCTTAAGGATTATGATGTGGGTGGCAGGATGCTTTACGAATGAGTATAACCCTCAGTGGTACCTTCTGGACAGTGCTAGGGAGCCACGGGTTTACATCCAACCTGAAGACCCTGGTTCCCGCCCCGTTGGTTAGTTAGCCCATAACTTACTAACTAACACTAACTAAAACAACCAACCAATCAATAAATCAGAGCCCTTGAATATGTGTTCTGAAGTTAACTCTCCGCCCGTGTAGTCGCTTAGGCTACACAATAGGGCCAGTTCTTGAATGAATGAATGAATGAATGAATGAATGAATGAATGAATGAATGAATGAATGAATGAATGAATGAATTAATTAATTAATTAATTAACATATGAATACATTGTTACAAATCTGCCTCTGTTTATAATTACGTTCAAAATGGTTAGCTTTCTTTAAAAATGAGCGTGATGTGTTATAAATTGTTCCCATTGTTGGATACTCACAATATGTTCTGTTTCTGAATGAGTGCTTTGACCAACAGCGCAGGCTACAACTTGACACGGACTATCATAGATAACTAATAGTGATGACCGGATTTTACTAGGCTCGATATATATGCGTGTTAAATGTCATCCAGGCCTTCAATTAAGTACCAGGCCAGTGGGGAACAGGGATGACTGGTACACATGTAGCTTACACATTTGTCATTTGTCGCCCTGGAATAGCCAAAAATAGAACTGGAGATTCAGTAAAATCAGTTTACGATGCTTACATTATTTGTTATTGTCATAATTAAGTGCCTCTTTTAAATGAGAATTCACAAACTATCGGCAGCTAAAAAATATAGGCCTACATATTTTGAAAATATTTTAGAAGACGTGTCAAAGAGCTGTGACCAGGAAAAAAAAACGATTTTCAATAATATAGATTCATTGACAGTAACCTACACCAGGATAATATTAATCACCATGTCACAATTAGCCGCGAGTCTCCCCAACACCAGGATAATATTATTCACAATGTCCCAGTTAGCACGAGTCTCCCCTACACCAGGATAATATTGGCCACAAAGTATCTGTTATCAATATCATGGTTACTGTTAACATTGCTACATAATTATATATTGTCTGTAAATTCAGACAAACAGAGGCAGTGTGTCTAAATGTGTAGAGGAAACCATTGTGTTAGTTAGTTATTTGCTTTACTGTTTAGTTTGTTAATTTCTAGCATCTAATAATTAATGTTCTAGATAAACATGAGGATAAATAAGGTTTAGAACATGAGGGTTTGATTTGGAGAAACTATAGTGCATCAAACATGACAACAAGTTACACTATAGTTCCTCTAATTAAAAATAGTTGAAAATAATTTTATGATTATATTTCGAAAAAAAATAAAAATATAATGAACCTCAAAGGGATTTTAAATTCGGCGCGATTTCTTACCGCATATAGGACAGTATAGTGATCCATAAAGCGCTATATGGAGAAACTATAGTGCATCAAACATGGCATCAAGTTACACTATAGTTCCTCTAATTAAATATAGTTAAAAATAATGCTATGTTTATATTTCGAGAAAAAAAATTAAACTCAAAGGGATTTTAAATCCGGCGTGATTTCTCACCGTATATAGGTTAGTATAGTAATCCATAAAGCGCTATATGGAGAAACTATAGTGCATCAAACATGGCAACAAGTTACACTATATTTCCTCTAATTAAAAATTGTTAAAAATAATGTTATGATTACATTTCGAAAAAAAAAAATTAAATTACACTCAAAGGGATTTTAAATTCGGCGCGATTTCTTACCGCATATAGGACAGTATTGTAATCCATAAATCGCTATATGGAGAAACTATAGTGCATCAAACATGGCAACAAGTTACAGTATAGTTCCTCTAATTAAATATAGGTAAAAATAATGTTATGATCACATTTCGAAAAAAAAAAATTAAATTAAACTCAAAGGGATTTTAAAATCGGCGCGATTTCTCACTGCAAATAGGATAGCATATCAATCCATAAAGCGCTATGAACACGTTTATAATCGTTTTCAATCCGATTTTTTGGCCGATTAAATCACTGTCATTGGGAATCAAATGGGCGTTTAAACAGCAACATTTTCATATGTTGGTCTCAACTTAACCCTTTAACCGCCGGTGCCGCATATATTCGGATTTTCATTTTTTATTAGCACAATAAGTACCACATTTTAAATGTGGTAAAGATAAAATGTGACATCAACCAGCAAGAATTAAAAAGAGTTGACCTCCATTTTGTCAAATCTGAATAATTTTCACTCACTTGAAGTTGTGGATCGCGTCAGCGAGACACAACTTCAAGTGGGTGAAAATTCAAATTGAATAATTTGGCGGTTAAAGGGTTAAACAAGCGTTATATTAGTAATTTCACACACTTGAGTGGGTGAAATTTTGAATTATTTAATTTAGCGTTTTAATGGCTAATGCTACAATGGGAGGCCTTTAGGATGTTTTCAATTGGTGCTGATACAGTTCTACATAAATAAATCAAAGCAAATCCCAGGGTGAACGACATCCCATAGCACACTATTTTATACAGATTATTGCACAGAGTTCCATATCAATATAGATTAATTTGTTTACAAATATAAATAATGGTACTTACCACAGTCTTCGCTCAACTTCCGAAATGTGTTTGTGTACTCAAAGCGGTAACGTTAGTTGACGATAATATTTTTTTGTTTTTAAGCGGGATTTAAACTTAATATTTAAAAAATTGATAGCTGCAATTTTGTTGTCAAAATATGTCATAAACTACCGAAAGCAGACAGATTCACAACTTGATTGCCCAGGCTTAACGGCAAACAAATCTCAAGCTGCACTCGTTGTGGGGGGAGTTGAGCTGTTTTTGAGCCACGTTCAGTTTTATATCAATACTGACAATAGAAATGTTTTTCATATAATTATATATAAGTTGAGATGCATTATAAACATATATCAGATGTCCAATTATGATTTGTCCACCAGACCTATTTTCTCTTTGTACATATAGGCTATCATGCTTCACTGTCAGAACAGAACAGTTGTTACCACGAACCAAGATACAACGAGGTTGACCCAATCAGGAACGCCGCCTTTTGCAAAGTATGTCGTTCACTTTCAGAGCTCAATCAATATAATGCAGGTCATTATAGGCCTATATACAAATGTGAAGTACACAAGTAAATACAATAACCGTGTTCGATGTGCATAAGACAATAACAACTATCTTCACTAATATAAACAGGAGTGACTGAAAACATTTCCACCCTTGAACGAGTTGAGCTTGAGACTTTCGTACTTATTACTCTACTCCAACCAATCACAGACGACATTTAGTCACTTTATCTTATAATCAAATAGCGGAGTGGGCGTTGTCTGGAGTAGAGAACTATACTTGGCTCAGACTTTCTTTGTTGTTAGAAACATTATAAAACAATAACTTAATAATTATATGGTTACTTAAAGATTAATAAACTCTAATTTGACTGATGGGCGAGTAAAGGATGTATATATATATATTCCTACAAGAAAAATCTGTAGCTACCGTATAAAGACATTTTTGTTATTTAGCTATGAATTTATGATGGCCGAATCTGGATCACTTTTGTGAATTTATTCAAACGTGATTTAGAGCAGCAGATATCACCTTTTGGATCCAGTAGGAACAGCAGCTATAACATTTTGGATCCAGCAGGAACAGCAGATATGACCTATTAGTTGCAGCGGGATTATATTTTGAGATAAATCACGATATATAGTAATTTATGGGAATAAGTAAAGTTATCATAAATATCAAGATGAAGGTATTTATGAGTATATCGAATTTCAAAATTTTCAGAAGTTTGGCAACTCCAACCCACCGAATATGGTCAATCATAATGGAAATAATGATAATGGTAAAAATCCCCCATTTGAGTCAAATATTGGATGCACTCGTTTTGAAATCAATTTGAATAATTAAATACTTACATTTCCATGTGTAGAGGGTCCCAATTTCATCTTCTGAGAGGACCTTGTACCAAAAGCCAAGCTCATCCAGTGTGCAATCTCCGCTATATGCTTTAAAGTTCGGATCGTCATGTGCGTTACCTGCGGCACCAGGAGGGTATTGTGAAAGTTATGCTTGGAAAAATGGGAAAACTTTTTTTCAAATTTGTATAAAGGGCAAGTATCCTATCCCAGCGAGACGTCGTGATGTAACAATATTGTGTTAACTCTGAATTGCTGAATTGTTTGTTTCTATTTTTCATTCATTTAAAGCTGGAATTTGTAACGCACCCTCCAACTCCAACCGACAAAAAATATTTGTGAAAAATTGGCATATCTTAAATTGAATGATTTGATGAACTGAACATCTATCACAAACAATTTTATAATTTTAGGAGACATTATATTTGGTTTGAAACTTGCCTGAAAACGTAAATATACGGTCACAGCGGCACAAGGGTTAACCCTTAAAGCGCTGAATTATTTTGTAAAAAACATGGAGATTAAAGGGGGGTTTTTCAATTTGAAATCATCATAAATGTCTTAGCTCTTTTTGATTAATTTGAATACCTATGTTATGGGTTTACGGCCATTATAAATATTTTTTACTCTTACAGTGCGGGGATCGACTTTAGTCGTCAGAATCTGACGTCTACAGACGTCAGATTCTGACGACTAAAGTCGGTCCCCGCGCTGTAAGGGTTAATGATGTAATGCTAACCCTTTCCCCGCTAAGCGCGACTATAATCGTGTTTAATCTGTTTTAATAGCCGATCAAATCACTGTTATTGGAAACGAAATAAACATTTAAATATAAAGATTTGCAAATGTTTGGTCTAAATTTAACCCTTCAACCGCCGGTGCCGCATATATTCGGGTTTTCATTCATTTCATCATTTTATTAGCACATTAAGTGCCACCTTTTAAACATGTTAAAGATAAAATGTGACATCAATCAGCAATATTTGAAAACAGATGACTTCCATTTTGTCAAATCTGAATGATTTTCACTCACTTGAAGTTGTGGATCGCGTCAGCGAGACACAACTTCAGGTTGGTGAAAATTCAGATTGAATAATTTGGCGGTTAAAGGGTTAAACAAGAATGAGTAGTTTCCAACGATTTGAAGTTGTAGAACTCCTCATGTATAAAAGACGTATGATCCCCTTAGGAATGTCCTAAGAACTAGTTACGGTGCTCCTACGGAATTCTTACAGCGTTTGTACGAGCGCCGTACACATTTTCAGTTCCTAAATTCTTTGGCGTTCATGAACATTTGTGCGGGCATCCATATGCAAAACAATATAGAGGTCTACAGCTAGCGTACGAATACAATCACATACTATTCACAAGTTTGTCTCAAGCTGCGCTTTCGAATTAAACGGCAACATTACCAACTTCGTAATAAGGTTGTAAGAAATGAAACGAAGTATGTGAAATCTACGAAAATCGTACGAGCACCCCAAGAACTACGTACGATGTTTGCAGATTTTTCTCTGTCGATGCCCGATAACGATCCATCAAGCTGTTCTTATAAAGTTCCAACGTCATTCTTAGTAGTTCTCATTGTGTTCCTAAGGCGATCGTACCTCATGCCTACGACGAGGGTTTTTCTTGATGCGCTCGTAGAGTTCTTAGACATGTCCAATACCTTGCTACGAAATTAAGAACGAGATACGAAAGCTTTTTTCACAGCTGCCTTGATAAACCCACAAGAAAAATCTTCCCAAAATCGTTGATACCGCGTACGTAGGTCTACGTGTCATTGTGACAGAGGCTTCATGTAGAATACATTATCATGGATCAACTTCATATTTTTGACAAGCACAGGCCTAATGACCCGGATCGTTCTGATAAACACAGCTCAACGGGCCCAGCAAACACGATACTAGGGAGGGGGGGTGGCTGATGATGGTCATGAAAGTAAGCCACATGATCTGCATGATGTAGGAGACATGATTGTGAGCGACAGGTTATCCAGTACAGTAAGTACTACAATCTGTCGCCTCTAGATGCGTATTTGTGAGCGACAAGTTATTTAGTTTGTTCAATAAAAATTGACTCAAGAATGATATTCTAACCCAGAATTTGAATACAAATTGACGGTGGGGATTGGTTGATCTGGTCATGTGACAAGCTGAGCCATTCTTTCATTGATCGTTAGTAGAATACTATACTTGGTTCTAAAAATAGTATAATCAATCACACCGTGAGAGCTTTCACGTGATGCAGCTTATTACTCCTTGGTATTTGAAAAATCAAGCCATTCTTATTCATCTTGTGGCGGGAATTGCGACAGCCATCTCATGGTGAACGTAAATAAGATGCAATACCGTAATGCTTAGAAAGCTCAATATTCTAAAATACTACAAGACTATACCTTTCAACTAGTGATAATTGAAATATTGTCTACAATGGAATGCTACAATACAATTGAACCAGCATGTTATATCTACCCAAAATGAAGAAACTGGAAGGAGTCCATGACGAGACTTCTGACTCCACCTTGTCGGCAGTGAATACATCAGAAGATGTCCCTAATGAGACTTGGTTCTTCATCTGGTCGGCAGTTACTGAAGATATTAGAATTCCATTTTTGTACATATTTACACCGTTTTTTTCACTCCACGTAGCCGCAATATGGTACCATACTCCTGCAATAGAACAATAATACCAGTATCTTGATATCGTCCGCTTCACTTGAATACTTCTAAACAGGGTTAAATCCTACATAATTGTGTTTCTTCACTTTCAAAACATTATTATTGGATATGTTTAAACCCTGAGAGTAATCTACGGGCTTCTGAAGGGCGGAGCATAAACGAATTGTTCGGTATATTTAGTCTTATGGGGGGGGGGGGATTTCGAAAGCATTTGGTGGTAAATGGGAGGGGGGCGCTTGGACACGCCACTGTTTCAGGTCAACAACTCTTACCTACATCCAAGCCTGATAAGTGTATAGAATCCCAGGTGTAAGTAGGCGTTTTGAACATGGCAATGAAGTCCTCATCTTGACTAAGGAAGGCGATACCATGTGTCTCCAGATTTGGTCCCCCAGACGACATGTAGTAGTGCTGTCCTCCATCAATTTCAAACCAGAGCATGATCCAGAATGCTATGGTTAAACCATCAGGGCAGTGTGCCAAACTACCAAAACATTTATCCCTGTGCGAGCCGAAGTTTACGTATTGGTCTCCTTGAGTATGCCCTGGGTTCAGCTCTATAGCTGTTCCCACAACACCTGCAACAAGTAACGTTAGTCAGCAAGAGATGGATAATAAGCTTTTTTGTATAATATTATGTGACATATGTGATATTACATAAAAGTAATATAAATTGAAATATTTTGGTGGGATTGATTTTGGAATTTACTTTTTTGGAATTGAAATTGAATTGACAATTTTGGTAAAATGATAAAAAGAATTGACTCCAACTCTGATTTGCATGCGGACATCGTGGATAATATACACTTTACGGCATGAAAATGTAATGTTGTTGATACCTTGAGTTCTAATTGAAATATAATTTTAATTTTAGTTAGTATCTACATCTAGGTTTTCAGGGTCAACGAATGTAATGGAACAACGTTTAAGCATACTGGAAAATTAATATATAATAATAAAAATAATAATAATAATAATAATAATAATAATAATAATAATAATAATAATAATAATAATAATAATAATAATAATAATAATAATAATAATAATAATAATAATAATAATAATAATAATAATAATAATAATAATAATAATAATAATAATAATAATAATAATAATAATAATAATAATAATAATAATAATAATAATAATAATAATAATAATTATTATTATTATTATTATTATTAATATCACTATAATAATAATAATAATAATAATAATAATAATAATAATAATAATAATAATAATAATAATAATAATAATAATAATAATAATAATAATAATAATAATAATAATAATAATAATAATAATAATAATAATAATAATAATAATAATAATAATAATAATAATAATAATAATAATAATAATAATAATAATAATAATAATAATAATAATAATAATAATAATAATAATAATAATAATAATAATAATAATAATAATAATAATGGTAATTTCATATATAGCGCACATATAATGCTTTGTGTGCTTCACACACACTACCCCTTGTCACCGGACCTGTTCATCTATGTACCATTTCAACTCCCTTTTTGGTGCATACAACACGGCAGCCATTTCGGGGCTATAGGAGCTCATCGCACACATTGCCATCTCTGTCCTACCAGGTACTCATTTACACCTGAGTGTATATAAACATTGAAAAACATCCAGTATGGCCGCCAGCAAAATATTTTTTTCGGTACAATGCCACACATTTTTTAACATTGCGTATGCATATGCATTAGCATGGTACTTAGGACATGTACTGTTGGAAAGCATTGCTTCCTGTCTGAAGTCAGTATTGATAAATAGTGCCTGATCCAGAGGGGAAGGGGAAGGGGTCTTGACCCCCTTCTTTCCAAAACGAGATTGCTTTAACATCGACCAAAATTGCAAAGATATCGGTAATTGACACACACAATTTACTAGGGTAGTGTCTCAAGGCACCACCCTACTAAATTGTGAGTGTCGATTCCTCATATATTCGCCGAACAAAGATTGACACCTATTTGTTTTATTTGTCAATCGAACCTGCCCTTTGAAAAAAATTGCATTTATGCCCCTGATGTCATACGTTGACAATCTAGCGGGACAATATTGAGAGTTATAATTGATGTGGGACCATGATTGTGTTGTTCACACCTATGTTTTCAGGGTCAACGAAACGAACGAAGCCACGTATAAATAGTCAGTCTCTCACCTGGGCTCTTTAGTGAAATGGTGTTCACTTTATATTTGAAGTTGGTTCTAGACTGAAATTTCCCCAGGAATCCGGTAGTGCCGACCGATTTTCGAAAAAAGTACCCAAAGTGGTCAAAATCCAAGATGGCCGACAAAATACTCAAAATTGATCATACATCCCCAAATAAGAAATTTCTGGGTACTTTTTCTCCCATAAAAGCAATTTACTCGACAAGAATAATATAAATAATAATCAAGGAAAAAAATCTCGTCAATATTTTAGTCAAATGGCTACCAAAAATACAAAATGGCCGTCATATAATGAAATCGCGATAACTAAATTCTATATACATGTTTTTATTTTCTATGCTATTGTGGTCAAGGAATCAGATGAAATCATTATTGTTGTACTAAAATAAACATGTAGTTTGAGCTACCAGTAATGAAATTAAAATGTAAGATCTTTGTCAGCACAATACATGGTGTACAGACAGTTTGTCTTAGATCAATCATAGAATGATGTACAATTGGCCACGTACACCTGTTCTGAAGTACATACAACACTAGTACTGCTCTTCATCATCATCAAAATCCTCATTGTCTGAATTGTCACTATCAAAATCCTCATTGTCTGAATTGTCAATATCCCCTGATTCAGAATTAGTGTTATCCTGAAATTCAGAACCAGACAGTTGATTTGGAAATGGTTCAATGACTTCCTGAGTTGATTGCTCTGTCTCGTACATATGTCTGTTCACTTTATCTTTGCCTGGAAGTGCTGTGCCATAATGTCATATAGCGACGATTAAGCGACCTACCAGTTTCGATCCATGTGTGAGTGGGTCTAGTTCACTATACTATGTGCAACAAGATTCATGCGTAATATGGCAAATGTGAGTGAGCTCTTGTCCGGCGGAAGACGCTTGAGCGGTGCAAATTTGCCCTTTGCTTAATCTCTGTAGATCATGGCATAACGAAATTTTCCGGGTGTTTTATCTCTTTTAGGTCTGACAGGTGTTTTCTCTTTCTTAGGCTCTACTACTGCCTTGACATTGTGATACTTTATTCTCTCCTTTGATGACTTTGTACCTTGCCGGAAGTACACAGGGCTCTAACAACTATTAGCAACAAATAGTAGATATAAATATAGACATCAGTATCAGCTGCCACAATACATATGCCTGTATGCATTTGAGATGCATACACAGCATATGTAATGCAAGTCTTGGGTCAGCCTCTCGATGAAATGAATGAAGCTTGGGAATTTCTGCTGCTGACTTAGAATGATTAGCTGGTATATAGAGACACGCATTGCCCTTCGTAACATACATGTCCTTGTTGATGTGTGCACCACCACATATCAAGTAATCCTCAAGTAGTGAAAATAAACAGCATATGTGTGGATGACGCAAGGATAGTATGCTTTATACATACTACTTGTTGATATCAGACACTACATAAAACAATATTATTGTCATAAATGCAGCCTACAGTACCTGGAACTTGTTTACATCATTTGTGACGAGACTGTTCCAGTCTCCCAGCTTTGGTAGTGTTTGACTAAGGTTAGAAATCCGCCGCTCTCTTCCCTTGTCTGGTCGCCCTTTGGATACAGTCAGCTGTCCTTCCTGAGATCGGTATGTTCCGCACATTTTGTCATGTTCCGCACACAGGAACCATCAACAATAAATACTTGTTACATGTTACTTGTTGGTAGTCATCAAAGACAACGTGAAGGGATGTGCCTGGCGGGTATTTCTAGGTATCCAACAAGTCGATCTGCATGCCCAAAACTTGAGGTCATTGATAGGGATAACGCGAATCACTCGTATAGCGACAACTATGCATGCTTCAATTTCTCCGGGTTGTTCTGATGTTGGTAGCTGGGGAGATAGAAGTCGAAGGTTGTTTCGGAATGAGGACTTGCTGGAAGATCTGTTCGTACTTTGTTCATTGCAGATAGCCCATGGCTTGCTTGTGATTGGCCATTCCACAATGTAGCGAAGATCTAATTTCTTCTCATCGGAGCCAGCAATGATTGCTGCAAATGACTGGCCCTCATCTTATTTTATGGACATCTTCTTTTCTCTGCACCCAGTCTTTGAAATGTTATACTGGCTGCTTCTTAATTTCATTCGAGTACTTCAGGCGTTGTTTTTCAGTTCCTGTTGTTTCATTACCCTCTGTCACTCCTGATTATCCTTGAAATGAAGTTCTGGCTGGCTTGACAAGTTGTTCACCACGTTCTTTGGTGGTTGAGACATTTTGTGTCATTTCAGCTGGTGCTATTACCCCAGTAGCGATGTGGTTTATTTGGTGACCACATATTTGGTACCCACGCCTGCAGCCCTGCTAATGTTCTTACAACTGCACCCCCTCCTGTTGCATGCGCTTGCTACCTGGCTGAACATGTTTTGCTTTCGTGCCCTTGGCGCGTTCCACCAGATGTTGTCTCAGAGCTGCAAGGTAATGATTTATCCTCATCCATCGTTGGCTGGCACCAACAATTTGTGTATTTCCAGAGAGACCTCCGGTTTCTTTTGAAAAGCGATTCACAGTCATTTTAACGATTTGGTCCATGGGTTTGGCGTGCCATTCCCCAGTGATGGGACCAGTGAATCCACCATCACAGAGAAACTGATCAGGCATCAGGGTTTCCATTCTTCAAATCTCTCATGTCGACATAATAATAACTTATATTGCGATCATAGTTGGGGCAATTCAATCCGAAACACCACGACAGAAATTGATGGATGGTTTCTAGGAATCCTTCAAAATTTCCAGTGCGTTGGAAATGGATCATATTTAGGAGAAAATCAAACATTTCGATGAATGAGTCCATCCATGCCGTCATTCCTCCAATCAGTAGTGGTGGTACAGTCATTGTCGGGTGTTTCACTACCTTTTCAAGATTATCTGCGGTCTGTTCAATTCGCAAAACTGTCAGTAAGGAGTTGCTCAGATAACCATGTAGAATCACTGTGTGTACTGTTGGAATTACTTGGATCACCAGTTGAAGATGTAGTATCTTGAACAGCGTCCTCTGCTGGGTGACCTGAAGCATCATCTGAGCTTTGGGGTTTTCTAGTATGATCTGATGCATCATCTGAACAGTGGGACATTAAGCTATCTGCTACATCATGAGTTATCTGGCAATCAGAAGCATCAGCAGAAGTATCAAGTGTTTCTATGTCCACCCTGTCTATTTGAAGGTCATCCAGGTACGTTATCTTCGATCTCAATAATGTTTCAAACAACAAGTTGTAGTAACGGATACCTTGTTTGAAATTGAAACCACTCAATCCTGCTTTGATTGTTCCATCTGACCCTACACCAGCTTCAGAGAGGAGTTCTACAAGTCCATATCCTTGAAATCGACTGTAGATGGTTTTCATGAGGTACATCGTTATGTTAAGACCTGTAGTATTGCCTACCTTGTTGTAAATGGCTTGGTCTGCTCCCAGAAAGATCAATTTTAACGTCAATTTATTCACGCATTCCACAGTTTTGTTGAGGATTGCCAAAATGACATTCATGCTTGTTGTAGTGGCTGTAATTGCAGGCATGTAGCCAGCATTCACTCCGGGTGGATATTCCATGGTAGTCAGCTGCCATAATGCACTCAAAGCTGGTAGGCCTACATCATGTGCATGTTATGCATCTGCATGTGACATTTTGCCCAAGCAACAGTCTTTTTACTAGAAGTAGAACTCTTATTCATATTGATAACTTCATGTTACTCAAGAGGAATAGGTCCTGCTTTAGTGGGTATTTACTGGAGCAATTCAGTTCGCTCAGCTCTGAATGAACGATGTTCTTTCCGTGTGAAATTATAGTCTGGTACAACAGACACCTGTGCTTTCTTCCTCATTCCACTCGCAGCAGAAACTTGGAATTTCTGTTGGATATGAATAGAGTGTGTATTGTGAGTTTATGTGCCAATAAGATCCTTATTCTTCCAGTCTATGTTATCTGCAATGTGCATGTGTGGTTGGAATGCTCTTTCTCAGGGAATATTTGAATGCTTCTACTTTGTCCATACAGCCCATTTGAACCTGTTTTCGCATGCATAGTCAGTGACAGAAGTACCTGATCTAATGATGGTTGAGCATTGGGAGTGGCGCTTGGAGATCTTGACTAATCTGACTAACTTATGAAGCCATCTATGGCGCTAAATTCACACTGTCATTGTCATTCATTCAAGCGTGCATCAGGATGAATTATCAAACACAACTCATTGTATAAGTCGTTGTTAATACCAGGCTCATTATCAAGTATGTCCTGGGGTGTTGGAGGCCACGGTATTCAACTCTATGAAAGCAGCTTTGCAAAAATGGTCTTTTAGAAAATGACTTTATACCCGCCGTCAGATTAACTTGTATCGCATGTTTTTCGCCGATTTCTCAGTTAATTCTCAACCAAGTTTCATGAAATTTTGCAAGGACTTTTTTCGAGTCACGCGGCGACTATCGTGAAATTCTCATTATTAAATTGTCATTATTATATAGTTCTAAAGCTAGACCATTTGACATGTAGTAAATTTGAAATTTTAAGACGTCTCTCTATAAACCCATTAAACTGGTTAAATTAAAGTTTGTTTTTAGCCCTGAATTGCATTACATGCCAGATAGTCTAACGTTTTTGCTATGCAATATTTTACGATGAAAATTTCACGGTAGTCGCCGCGTGACCTAGAAATAGTCCTTGCAAAATTTCATGAAAATCGGTTGAGAATTGACTGAGGAATCGGCGAAAAACATGTGATACAAGTTAATCTGACGGCGGGTATAGTGAAAATAGGTCATATTTGACTGCAGGCCTACCCTTTTTTAGAAGGCCTATTTCATGGAAAGTACTAGAGCAGCTCATAATTTGCAAACTACAACAACATACGTTATTTTATGTGATTCCTTGACCACGAGAACATAGGTATCGCCATATTATTTATGTTTCTGAGACATCTGCTTTCAAAGTTATTGTAAAAAATGAAATGTTCTGTAATGGTCGCCATTATATAGTTCTGTATCTGCGTAATTGTTCACATTGGTGCATGTGAGAATAATTTTCTAACACTTGTTAACTATTTTCATCACTCATAATTCATCCAAATGAGATTACTTGATGAAGAAAATAAAAACATATATTATAGAAAATAGTTATAGCGATTTCGTTATATGGCGGCCATTTTGTATTTTTGGTGGCCATTTTAACTATGCTGGCGCCGAAAGATTTGCCCTTGATTACTATTTATATTATTCTTGTCAAGTAACTTGCTTTTATGGGAGAAAAAGTACTCAGAAATTTCTTATTTGGGGATGTATGATCATTTTTGTGTATTTTGGCGGCCATCTTGAATTTTTAACACTTTGGGCACTTTTTTATAAAAATAGGTCGGCACCATCGGATTCCTGGGAAAATTTCGGTCTAGAACCTTTTTCAAAAATAAAGTGAACACCATTTCCCTAAAGAGCCTAGATGAGAGACGGACTAAAACATATATACTGGAATATTCTCATATCGCGAATTAAAAAAATCTAGTTACAAACCATTTTTTTTGACAAAATGCATCTATGTAGCTAAATGTAGCCACTAATAGTCCCAACATGAAGTCCTAATTTTATTGTCTACACTATGTTTTCAGGATCAACGAAGCGAACGAAACCATGTATAATTATACTGGCATATTCCAATATCGCGAAATAAAAAATATGGTTACAAACAGTTTTTTTCGACAAAATGCTAACCTTCAACTAGAATAGGATCACCACCGATAGTTCCAGTCATACCATCTTCTACCAAGGAGCGTCCTGTGAACTTATCAAAGCTGAAGAGAACATCAGGTGGTGCCAGCAGCACTTCTTGTATCCGGAAAACTGTAAGTACAATATCAATATATGTAGATTTCCCAAACACGCCGAGCCGCATATTAAGCCAAATATAAAAAGACATGTGCACGCATCAACAGTATTAAGCATTGTAATATAGTTGTATTTTTTTTATTTTGAAATATATACTTGAAAAAAAAAGTTTTTTCTGCCGCTGAGTTTGTCAAATCCTGGTTATAGTTGCCATAGTCCATGGGCACCACACATCCCCAGGACAGTCTTTTGCTCCTTAGGGGTTTTGTAAAGTTAAAAAAATTCAAAAAATCCGAGAGAAACTCCGAAGTGGGTGGGTGGGTCAAGCCCCAACTCGGACTTATATCTTATTTTGAAAATTTTGTGCTTTTTCTGTTTTTTTTTGTGTGTTGTTTTTATGTTTCCAAATGTTTCCAAAAATAAATAAAAAATTGGATTGGGGGTGGGTTGGTCGTGGCTGACCAATCCGAGTTTTTCTCGGATTTTTTGATTTTTTAACTTGACAAGACTCCTTAGAGATTTGTCAACAACATCAGAAATAAATGCCATCAAAAAGCTAGAGCCACAATTGTGGTGTCTATGCCCATGTTTTCAAGTATGAGGAATGGTGCCCATAAAAATGTGTAGGTCTTGCAAATATGTTGAAATCAGAAGTATTAAGTCATTTGTTTGTCGCGAATACAACAAACTTTTGTTGCTATGTTATTGTGTCTGTTTTAAGATGAACAGTACATCGTTGATCGTTTCTAAATGATTAAAGCTTAATTGATGGACCCTAAATATTCCACTAAATGGCGTAAAAGTGATAGCGTAGAAACTGAAAAACTTCAATACGATGTTTGATAGACTTCCTTGATTTGCAAATAAACATTTTACAACAGCCACAGAGGGAAGTTTTTAAAGATAATGTGCCTTTTAAAAATCGAGAGGTGAATTGGGGGGGGGGGAGTTGAAACCTACCATTCATTTTTTTTTTAAATTGGAAATACAAATAATAATATCAAATTGTGCGCGCCCTTTTAGCACTGTTTCATAGGTGTCGAAATGATCAGGAACAATCGTGGTAGGTGATTGTGGTCCATTCTATCCAAAAATAGTATACTTTCAGATTATTTTCATTTTAATCCCTGAATAATGCACAGTAATACATAACAGGGGGTGTTGATTCATCACATGAGAGATCTCCATGTAGGTCTACACATCCCAGTTATTATAGAACATTGACAGGGCCACATGTGGCACTTAACCGAGTCACAGCAAACATTCATTGGCTTGGTTCATATTCTGCAAAGCCTAATGATTTCAATTTTTTTAAAACGAAAATGTGTGGATATATATATCTATTGATTTGTGAAGCCCAGTAGACTACCACATGTCAATAAATTAAGAAATATTAAAAACCTGTAGGGATGCTTTATAATAACACAACTGTTAAACAAAACACACCTTGGACCAAACCACATTTCAAGAGATGCACTTGAATGTGTTTGCATATGCATGTTTATGCATGCTCATAGCACAATTATGTTATCCTGTAAAAAGTGGTAATGCAATTACACCACCTGCGAGAAGTCATTCCCAAAAGGTGGATACAAAAATCGAGAATACTGATAAAATCATGATCAAATTTATCAGCTATCCATGTTAGGTCTCTGTTCATGTTAGGCCTCTGCCCATGTTAGGTCTCTGTCCATGTTAGGTCTCTGTCCATGTTAGGCCTCTTTCCATGTTAGGTCTCTTTCCATGTTAGGTCGCTGTCCATGTTAGGTCTCTTTTTATGTTAGGTCTCTTCCCACGTTAGGTCTCTGTCCATGTTAGGTCTCTGTCTATGTTAGGTCTCTTTCCATGTTAGCTCGCTGTCCATGTTAGGTCTCTGTCCATGTTAGGTCTCTGTCAATGTTAGGTCTCTTTTTATGTTAGGTCTCTGTCCACGTTAGGTCTCTGTCCATGATAGGTCTCTGCTCATGTTAGGTCTCTGTCCATGTTAGGTCTCTGTCCATGTTAGGTCTCTATCCATGTTGGGTCTTTGTCCATGTTAGGTCTTTGTCCATGTTAGGTCTCTGTCCATGTTAGGTCTCTGTCCATGTTAGGTCTCCGTCCATGTTAGGTCTCTTTTTATGTTAGGTCTCTGTCCACGTTAGGTCTCTGTCCATGTTAGGTCTCTGCCCATGTTAGGTCTCTGTCCATGTTAGGTCTCTGTCCATGTTAGGTCGCTGTCCATGTTAGGTCTCTGTCCATGTTAGGTCTCTGTCCATGTTACGTCTTTTTTATGTTAGGTCTCTGTCCACGTTAGGTCTCTGTCCATGTTAGGTCTCTGTCCATGTTAGGTCTCTGTCCATGTTAGGTCTCTGTCCATGTTATGTCTCTGTCCATGTTACGTCTCTTTCCATGTTAGGTCTCTGTCCATGTTAGGTCTCTGTCCATGTTAGGTCTCTGTCCATGTTAGGTCTCTGTCCATGTTAGGTCTCTGTCCATGTTAGGTCTCTGTCCATGCTAGGTCTCTGTCCATGTTAGGTCTCTGTCCATGTTAGGTATCTTTCCATGTTAGGTCTCTGTCTATGTTAGGTCTCTGTCCATGTTAGGTCTCTGTCCATGTTAGGTATCTTTCCATGTTAGGTCTCTGTCTATGTTAGGTCTCTGTCCATGTTAGGTCTCTGTCCATGTTAGGTCTCTTTCCATGTTAGGTCTCTGTCTATGTTAGGTCTCTGTCCATGTTAGGTCTCTGTCCATGTTAGGTCTCTTTTTATGTGAGGTCTCTGTCCATGTTAGGTCTCTGTCCACGTTAGGTCTCTGTATATGTTGGGTCTCTGTCCATGTTAGTTCTCTTTCCATGTTAGGTCCCTGTCCATGTTAGGTCTCTGTCCATGTTAGGTCCCTGTCCATGTTAGGTCTCTGTCCATGTTAGGTCTCTGTCTATGTTAGGTCTCTGTCCATGTTAGGTCCCTGTCCATGTTAGGTCTCTTTTTATGTTAGGTCTCTGTCCATGTTAGGTCTCTGTCCACGTTAGGTCTCTGTATATGTTAGGTCTCTGTCCATGTTAGTTCTCTGTCCATGTTAGGTCCCTGTCCATGTTAGGTCTCTTTTTATGTTAGGTGTCTGTCCATGTTAGGTCTCTGTCCACGTTAGGTCTCTGTATATGTTAGGTCTCTGTCCATGTTAGGTCTCTGTCCATGTTAGGTCTCTGTCTATGTTAGGTCTCTGTCCATGTTAGGTCCCTGTCCATGTTAGGTCTCTTTTTATGTTAGGTCTCTGTCCATGTTAGGTCTCTGTCCACGTTAGGTCTCTGTATATGTTAGGTCTCTGTCCATGTTAGTTCTCTGTCCATGTTAGGTCCCTGTCCATGTTAGGTCTCTGTCCATGTTAGGTCCCTGTCCATGTTAGGTCTCTGCCCATGTTAGGTCTCTGTCTATGTTAGGTCTCTGTCCATGTTAGGTCCCTGTCCATGTTAGGTCTCTTTTTATGTTAGGTCTCTGTCCATGTTAGGTCTCTGTCCACGTTAGGTCTCTGTCTCTATTAGGTATCTGTCCATGTTAGGTCTGCGTCCATGTTAGGTCTCTGTCCATGTTAGGTCTCTGTCCATGTTAGGTATCTGTCCATGTTAGGTATCTTTCCATGTTAGGTCTCTGTCTATGTTAGGTCTCTGTCCATGTTAGGTCTCTGTCTATGTTAGGTCTCTTTCCATGTTAGGTCTCTGTCTATGTTAGGTCCCTGTCCATGTTAGGTCTCTGTCCATGTTAGGTCTCTGTCTATGTTAGATCTCTGTCCATGTTAGGTCCCTGTCCATGTTAGGTCTCTTTTTATGTTAGGTCTCTGTCCATGTTAGGTCTCTGTCCACGTTAGGTCTCTGTCTCTGTTAGGTCTCTGTCCATGTTAGGTCTGCTTCCATGTTAGGTCTCTGTCCATGTTAGGTCTCTGTCCATGTTAGGTCTCTGCCCATGTTAGGTCTTTTTTTATGTTAGGTCTCTGTCCATGTTAGGTCTCTGTCCATGTTAGGTCTCTGTCCATGTTAGGTCTCTGTCCATGTTAAGTCTCTGTCCACGTTAGGTCCTTGTCCATGTTAGGTCTCTGTCTATGCTAGGTCTCTGTCCATGTTATGTCTCTGTCCATGTTAGGTCTCTGTCCATGTTAGGTCCCTGTCCATGTTAGGTCTCTGTCCATGTTAGGTCTCTGTTCATGTTAGGTCTCTGCCCATGTTAGGTCTCTGTCCATGTTAGGTCTCTGTCAATGTTAGGTCTCGGTCTATGTTAGATTTTTTAACAAAAAAAAAACTAACATAGATATCAGAAAAATACATTCAAGTTATGATTTCTTACTTGTAACAATTAGCCACCATAATGGAGGCAGCTTCTTCATGTTCAAAGGAATTAGTCGGCAATATGAAGAATTGGTACCTGAAAACAGAGAATATAGCTTAGTTTTTCTGAAATATTGGGGATGAGCATAATCTCTACAACGTCAAATCTGCACAAATAAAAGATGAATCAATTTACATGTTGCGATCCAAGGAGAGCGTGGGTTCTACAGCTCATACAGCCGCCACACGTTTTTTATGTATGACAATAATAAGTGTGGCCAGCGGAAACATGTATTTAAAGTGAACCGTTGCATAGGGATCTATACATGTATCTATCTAGTTTTTTGAGTGCTGTCTATGCTAAGTTTTATTATTGTTTTCATCTTAAATCTACTCGACTAAAAACATATTATTTTTTCAAATATTTGTGAGGTTTCTACACTTTTTCAGAGACAACAACAATACTGCAATTCTGTTATAGCCGCAGAATGGTTCAGTATAGGGTGCAGCCTAAACGCATCGCAACTTGACGAACCGCGGCTCTCCTGCAACACGAAACGTTGACCCAATGTTGTATTAATGATGGGCCGGGATCGAAGACGGCGGACCTACATTAGATCGATGTTTTGAGAACTTCCTGTGTTTACTAGGTCAGCGCTCGGGGTTCAGTTCCCGGTCTCTGCGGTTTGAAAGAAACAAAAATGTTTCTTCCCCATTTACGTGTAAAAACTCAGTATTGTCCGTGACCGAGAGGTAGCGTGCTCGGCCTCAGACCGCCGGAGCTCGAATTTCGAATCCTGTGTCTGGAAGACGGTGTAATCTCATTCATCTCACCATCCTCAGGAGGTTCTCCTGGCCCAGTTTAGCCTATATGTGCAAAAAGGTGGCCTAAAGCTCGATTTATTTATTTACTAGGTCATCACAATCTGGCGCTCAGGAGAATGGGTCAGTGGCGCATCGCACATTATGGCCACTGTGTTTTAGATCAGAAAAAATCCAAAATTTAATAACGGAGGGCGGAGAAAAAAAATTTGAGAAAAAAAAACATTGAGCATATTTTTGGAAAAGTTAAACAAAACATTGGACAAACTTCTGGAAAAATTAATAAGGAAGATCAAATTTTCTGACCTTTTTTAAAATTTTAATAAAGTTAATGACGGCGACGATAAAAACAAGCATAAAAACATAGCTGGAAAAATGCTTTTTATCTCCCGAAATTGACTGTTTTTCGGAAATCGGCAACAATCCCATTCTCTTGGTAATGTGCGGCCTAAATCCAATGCGCGCGCTCATGTAAAACAAAAAAAAAAGATAACAAAAAGAATGGCCTAACGCAGAACAAGACAACGCTGTGTAATGACATCTTGCCACATCAGGTCTGACAGTCAGAACAACTGAATGGATGAAGATGTGTGATGACGACGAAAGGAAGTGACAGTGAGGCGTAACACCACGACGTGTCACGCTGTTCTCTCGTCGGTCACGATTATATTAGTTTTTTTAGTTTCTAATTAGCACAATGAAACTTTTCAACATTACAACTTTTCAACATGTTAAAGATACACGTGACATCAATCAGCAAAATTTCAAAACCGTTGACCTCCATTTTGTCAAATCTGAATAATTTTTACTCACCTGATTTCAAGTGAGTGAAAACTCTATTTAAATAACTAGGCGATTGGTTAAATTAACATTTCACCATGTGGTAATGAAAAAAATAAATACAATTACATATGTCTAATCAATATAAAAGTTGAGCTTTCGTTTGATCAAATATTACTTAAAGGGACTGGCCCAGGCTAAAATCATAAAAAAATCGGTGATTTTATTTTGGCTTCTTAATATGACCATATCATGTAAACATGCTCATAGACTAGAACTGCAAAAGTTTTTTAATTTTTCTACTGCGTATTCACCAGTTAGATTAGATATAGAGACGAAATTCCCCTATATTTCTAATTTTCGACATGGTTGTCAATAATTAGAAATCAAGAATTTCGTCTTTATATCTATCCTAACTGGTGAATGCGCAGCACAAAAATTAAACAACTTTTGCAGTTCTAGTCTATGGACATGTTTACATCATATGTTCCATACAAGCTTATGAAACCCAAGTAATATTTCTCGGTCACAGATCACCTGACTGCCGGCGATGCGTCTGATCTTTAGGCATCAGACGGACTGTATAGTACAAGCCGGGGTGGCATTAAATATTTGACAAAAGGGCGCCTGTCGGGCATCTGCCAGCAATTGGACAGTTTAGGAAAAAAATTGAGTGGAGCAAACGAAATAAAATGAAGGAGGTTTTATGCCACTTTTGTGCACATATAGGCTAAACCAGGCTGGAGAACCTCCTGAGGATGGTGAGATGACACTGCCCTCCAGACACATGATTCGAAATTCGCCGAGCACGCTACCTCTCGGTCACGGCTTTTTTTGAAACTTGAAGGTCAGAGTGGGGTTCTATAACCCGCGATCACCGACTTTCCAAGCAGGCAGTTTCAACCATTCATAATAAATGAAAATGCTCGCAGTTAATAACTGCCTTACATTTTATTATTTTTTTATATACCATTTCATCTGTGGCTGTATGCGATGTTTCTTCCTTATTCTGTACAAAAGACATTGTTGACGAATCTCACTATATTTATAAATGTCCTCACTTTGAAAACACACGAAAGAAATTGATTAAAAACGTCACAGATACTCACCTTCAGCAGTAAAATTTGAAACGTTAATGAATGTAACTAATATAAATCATTGTACAAATTATGCAAGTTTATTGAAAAAAATATATATATTTCGCCAAATTATGCAAGTTTATTGAAAAAAATAGATATTTCGCAAAGTTAGTGTTACTATTAAAACTGTATTTTTGTTGTATTATTATTATACAATAATTACGCACATTTAACATGCTCTCCTGGCATGTATTCATGCATGTTTGTATTATATATGTAAATATTTATGCAGATATTATGAAATAAAACTATTGTCTATTGCCTGATTACGTTTCTCAGCTACTGAAGGGGGTGCTTGAGACGACTTTACTTTTCTGCATCTTGACTGAAAATGAAAAGATGAAAATTCAGGGCGGAATCTACCCACCCACGTGATCCGCAAAGCACTGGTCGGTCTCCGAGTAGATCCCTGACCATGCCGACTGGCACCATACATCAGGCGTATGTCAATCACATCTTCCCACACAAGGCTCGCTTCTCCCGAGGTCGTAGACCGAGGCCTTGCTGAATCAGTGTCAAAACCATCTATTGAGTGGGGACTTTCAAGAAAGATTTTTTCTGTTTGACCCAAGTTTGACCTCTGGCATGAGTACTGCTTTAATGCAGGGCAACTGTATACGACGCCGGTCCTGCATTAAGCAGCACATGTCTGGTGGCCCGGGATTTCACAGGAAGTATCGCAGACAGCTCGCACCACATTTCACCAGACACGAGACGTAACATGTAGTGCAAGAGCATTAGTGAAAAAAACACAGGAACCTGGAATAAAATTGCAGAAAGCTGATTTTTTCAGGAATGATACCTGGACATCTCCCCAGACGAATTCCGAAGATGCCCCAAAAATCCCCCTTGTGCATTTTTTTTAATCCAAGATGGCCGCCACCATGTAACGCCATTTTCGAAAAACAGGGGTATACCCTAATTCTTCACCTTTGTAGTTAGGAAAAAAATATTTTGGTGACTCTACTTATGTTTTAAGGCACAAAGAGTTGATACAGATGATCAGGAATGATATCAGCACTTTTCTCAATACCAAAAATCCAAGATGGCCGCCATATTGTTCTGATTATGTTAAGCGATCTCTTAAAAACACACGAAAATATGAGATATCTATCTCGTTGTTGAACCTAAAATGTATTTTTTGGCCAAGCCCATGGAATATAACACTTATTTAGATCACCATTATTTTATTATATTGAATTTATCAACATAAATCCCACATAGTAGTTAATTAAAAATAACACCAGGTAACGCCATTTAAAAAAAAAGGGTTATACCCCAATCCCCCACTTTTGAAGATAAAACAATAATTTTCGTGTCTCTACCTATGTTTTAAAGTACAAGGAGGTTATCCAGATGATCAGAAATAATATCAGTACTTTTCTTAATACCACAAATTCAAGATGGCCGCCATAATATTTTGTTAAGCGATCTCTTAAAAAACCCGAAAATATGCGATAACTATCTCGTTGTTGAAACTAAAATGTATTTTTTAGCCGAACCCATGGAGTCTGGAACTTATTTAGATGACCATATTTTATTATATTGTGTTTATCGACATGAATCCCACATGGTAGTTATAGTTAATTCTACCATGGTGGGTGACGCTTTTGAGTGTTTTCGAACTGCTTTCCCACTAGAAATGTAGATTGGGATTTGTCAAGTTAACAAATTAATCTCAGGTAAATAATGAAATTATTGCGTTTCAATCATCCGAGCTGTCACAGTTTCTACATGTTTGGCCAATACAAAAAGAGCACATCGTTGTACAATATAGTCTAGATTTGTGAGATCCCCCCCCCCTTTGAACAAGCCCCTCTGCACCCGCAGCTCACTCTTTTTAGAACTCTTTCTGGGGCGACTGCTCTTTCAGTTTGCGTTGTTTACAAACGACCATGATATAAAATCCGTTCCCAGACTGTAGATTCCACACCCTCCTGTACAGCAAAATATGCTCTGTATCATAATTGAGTTTAAACACGAGGCATTCATCCAATGCTGTTTTAATATGGGCTGACCGTCTTCGACGCTGGCACAAAAATTAAACAGAATTGGATTATTGCCCCGTGTTGGCTGGGGCAGTAGGTGACGTTGAAGGGAGGCTTTCAAGCAAAACTCAATTACAAGATAAGGACTTGCGCCTCACACGTTACATGTACATGACATCTGTGATAATCGTCCTGGAACAATGCTCTTTTAAATACTTACTTTTGTCCTTGATCTGCGAATGTCAATATGTTTAATATCATGAAATATATCATTTAAATATCAAGATATTACATTTTGAATATTAGGATATATATATTTCGTAATGAAGTTATGGCATTGTATGGTGTTGTAGTGAGATGATTTTACATCAGAATATCGGAATATGACATTAAATTAATTGATGTCACAGTTTATCGTCAGGATATGATCTCTTTATGTCACGATAATATAAGGACAAGAAACATTAACGTCATGATATGGTTTTGTAATGTACAAATATTGCTCTTTATTATAGTAAAATGACGTTATGATGTCTGGATACAGCTTTATAAATGCAGGATATTGGTATGGTATTAAAGTGACAGGATCTTTTAGTGTATTGTCACGATATTATATATCATGATATAGCATATTAACATCACAATATGACATTTTAGTGTAAGAGGAAATGAAAGTAAAAGAGGGCAAGGCCACATGCTGTTCAAAGAGAACGCTATCTAATTACTTTCCATTTTATTGAATCTTCCGAAGTGCTTTTGTTGTTGGCAGTTTTGGAGTACCGGTATTTGAGCAATGTAGAGGCCTTTACTTGGTAACGTGCGTCTGTCAATATAATGTTATTGAAATGTTATACCTTGACATGACAATATAATATCCTGACATTAAAATGCCATATCCAGACTTCAAAGTGACAAAGCCTGACATTCTATGGTCACATTAAAATATTGTAGTGTCATATTCAGTCCTTATAATGTCACATTAGAATGCCGCCAAGCCCGCCATATCTTGATTTGATAATGTCATATCCTATCATAAAAATTGAATATCTTGACATTCAAATCTTATTGTGTGATATAAAAAGACAAAATTTGGACATTATAATATCATGACGTTAAAGTGTCATATTCTGATAAATTACAATCCAATATCCTGGCATAAATATGCCAGATCCTGACTTCGAACTGTTCATTATACAATATTCGATATTAAATAGCATGTTTGTCATTATAATGACACACCATCACATTACAATGCTATATTGTGACCTCAATGTGTCATTTCATCAATGTATAAAGTCACATCATAATATTCAAGTACCATATCCTAATATTCAAATGTCATATCCTGACATTAAAATGTCATAGTGATGTTAAAATGATATATCACGAAATTGTAATGCATTTCGTGATAATATGATGTATACCCGATGATTCACAAATATATATCGCAAACACGTCGTTTCGATCTAACATCTGCATAAAATCCTCAGGTGGAGTATTAGGCTTACTACTTTTTATCATAACATCATCAATGCTCTGCGAATCCAAAGGGCGACATCTGCTTGCTTCTTTTCATTTTAATACAGCAACGTGATGTTTAGCCACTATATACTGCCTTTATAAAGCTGTATTGAGCCATCATAATGTGATTTTGCTATATTAAACACCAATGTTTGTACATTATATTACATATCATGATATTAAAGTGTCATATCCTGATATCATATTCATATATCCTGACATAAAACTATCATATCCTGACGTTAAACGTGTTCAATCTGGTGTAATAGTGTACTTATCTCTTATTATGTACATTCACAATAATAATCACAACTAATACTTAACCAAAATCGAAAAACATTTTATATAGGCCTACTATATAAAATACCTACATTGGAATAAGTTGCTGTGTTTGAAACTGGAATTTCTTACGCTATCTCAAGCTTCAAATGAATGAAAAATACCCTTATATTTAAAGATGAGAGATGTTAGAATTTTTAATCAATGATTTCTGACATATGATATTTTGTAAATTTGATCAATCTATATCTATATTCCCATATGAAAAAGCAGTTGGACATCGCTTAATCGTGGCATCTGCGCTAAAAGAGCTAACCAATATGGCAGCCATGTTGGATTTTGTGTTGATAAGCACATTCTATTTAAAAAATTGGTGATGGAAATATATTCTAGATTACATGGCCCTGAAAAAAAGTTTCAACAACATGATGATTATGGCATGTACGTGATTTTCTGAGGGGGAGGGGGGGGGGATGCTTCACATAATGGTCGCCATCTTGGATTTGTGGTAATAAGAAAAGGAATTATATCATTTCTGATCCTGTTGATGAGCTTTTTGTGTAGAGGCACCAAAATATTTTTTTTTAACTGCAAAAGTGAGGAATTGTGGTATAGTCCTGGTTTTTTTTGGAAAAATTACGTTATATGGTGTTACATAACATTAAACTACCGGTATGTGGGATTTATGTTGATAAATTCAATATAATAAAATATTGGTGATCTAAATAAGTGCTAGACTCCATGGGTTTAGACAAAAAATACATTTTAGTCTCAACAACGAGATAGTTACCTCATATTTTCGTTTTTTTAATTAAGAGATCGCTCAACATACTCAGTATATCAATATGGCGGCCATCTTGGATTTTTGGTATTGAGAAAAGTACTGATATCATTTCAGATCATCTGGATGAACTCTTTGTGTCGTCAAACATAAGTAGAGACACCTAAATATTTTTTCGAACTGCAAAAGTGAGGAATTATGGTATACCCCTGTTTTTTTCGAAAATGGCGTTACATGGTGGCGGCCATCTTGAATTAAAAAAAATGCACAAGGGGGATTTTTGGGGCATCTTCGGAATTCGTCTGGGGAGATGTCCATGTATCATTCCTGAAAAAATCAGCTTTCTGCAATTTTATTCCAGGTTCAACCCTAATGCTCTTGCACTAATGCGGCAGGGTTGGATTAATGTTGAGCCAATGTCGCAGACAGTGGGCCAACATTAGGCTGGCATTTGGTTGAAAAATTAATGAATATTCAATATCTAAATCATCCTCCCTACCCCAATAGGTGGATGATAACACTGATTCAGCAAGGCTCGGTCTGCGACCTCGAGAGCAGCGAGCCTGGCTGTCAGGAAGATGGTCAATCATTGACCAAGCAAACACGAAACCAACATTAGCCGAACCGTCTCGTGTTTGCTGGGGAACTGATACGGCCGATTTAAATATCGCTTAACTAAGATTGGTCCGATCTTAGTCCGATCTCAACTCGATTTCTTCCCGTGTCCGACGTCGTCATGCCGCCGGCCCGATGAGCATGACGAGTGAAAAAAATAAGTCGGCCGATCATCGGGCATCGGATCAAACGGTCAGATTGCGTTTGTGACCCAGGCATGAGACATAAAATTTGTCCGGATTAGATTTGTGGCCGAGCTAGAATATAATAGAAATCACCCGATTTGATAAAATAACAAGCTCCATCTCATGCTTATTGTGATGGACTGCTAATGATTGTATTCAAATTGTGCTAAAGTCTGTGGAGATACAGTGGAATATTGTTTCTGGTAATATACTCCGAAATGTGTGCACCTTCATAGCTAAAATTATGAATAGTTTTTAATTCACCCGTAATTGAATGATTACATAATAATATTGTTTTACTTGACGCTTCTCCACATCATTATACTAATTACATTGAATATTTATTGTGTGTATAAATAAATTCAAAAAGGAATGTATGTTCAGTATATTTTGGTTATCATGTATATCCCAGCTTTGCCTGGTACGGCATGTCTTTAAAAAAAGAAAACAGTAATAAATCACTTGTTCATTTGTGCACTTGACATTATTATATGGTTAAAGATGCATTTTGTCTTGTTTCTGATACCGGTATGTAATGACTAATGCCCCATTTGACACTTTACCTGGTGAATTATTATTTGAAATATAAATAGGACATTAGCTAAGCATTGAATAGGTTTATAATTATGTCAGAAATTTTATAAATATTAGCTTTATACTTACTGGGGTTTATTGTCTCCGCAGTTGTCAGATAATGTCAGACTGGTGTAGATTTAGCAGATTGTTTCATGGAATGCTAGAATGCCTGTATGGATCCCAGGTGACTGCATGGCCCACGCTTGATCCGATCCTTATATTTACTAAAATGCATGCTGACGTCATTACAACGAACAGCAGGACTACACAAAGTACAGGACAAAGGGAAAATACACATGAATATTTGACTATTATTGTACTAGTATTCCTACTTTCTGACAAAATGACGAATCACTCCCCTGTCAGAATCTGCTGTTATTTATATTTAAGTATAATCAATATTCGGACGACAAATTGGCTCTTTGCATGGCTTTTTTCCATTATTTCACTGCGAATGTTAACAGGTTATGTTTGAAGTGGAACGCGGATAACATATGCACAACGTCAATGGTTTGCACCCGTACTAATATAGATTATTAACCTATATATTGTTTAACAAAACAATCAGTAAGTGGTATTATACACGGACTAAGTGCAAAATTGTCGAAAAGAGACTTGGTGTTATGATGGTCACCGCTAAGCATGACTATAGTCGCTTTTAATTTATTTTATTAGCCGATCAAATGACTGTTGTTGGCAATAACAGGAGTATTTAAACATCAAGATTTGCAATTGTTTGGTCTCAAATTAAATAAATATGGGTAATTGTCAACCACTTGAAGTTGTGGGTCGCGGTAGCGAGACACAACTTCAAGTGAGTGTAAATTAAAATTGTCTAATTTGGCGTTTTAAGGGTGAATTGTAGGCTACCAGAGCCATGCAGAGAGCTGTAGGCCACTGCAGATAAAATAAACTGCTGAAACAAACCGTACACATTCCCGACAATAGTCATACATTGTCCCAATGCTGTTTTAAATTTTTGCCAGCGTCGCAGGCGCAGACATTAAAACAACTTTGGGTCAATGTATCGTGTTTGTTGTAGGCCTATATGTTAATATTGTTGCCAGGTGAATGTGGCTTGTTGTGAAAACACCGTAGGTGAACTATGTGACTTGTGGGCACATATGTCCATGTCTAACTGTCTTTATATTACAACGGAATGATGTTCGGAGATTAGATGATTTTTTCACAAAATTTGCAGACGTTTACTATGGCAAGCCACATGGGACAAAAATGTTGATTTTTAAGATAATCAATATCCTACATTTAAATTGATATTTTTTTTATTTTTTATGTATAAATCATCACTGTACGTTAATGTATAATATTAATAGATATGAACTTAATGTATAACCCCGAATCCTGTACGGATATAATGTGGTTAATAGCTATGATTGTATGATCTGATTGATTTATCACGTTATCGAATTACGAAAAAAACTTTATCGAAATTCGAGAGCTTGTTCGATACCCTTTTGATGGCAGATTCCAGTAGCACCAGAGGGTCAATACAAAACAGCCTTCACTTGCCATACGGGCCTATTTGTCTACATTGAAGATATAATCATCTACATCAGAAATGCTGCTGAGCACATTTACCACCTCAGGCTCGTCATGGGAATGCAATAGTCCAGGAGCATTAGCCCGAAAACAGCTGAAACCCGGACACAATTCATAACAAGCTGATTTTTTCAGGAAACGTCCCCAGGGGTATTTAGATTCACATATTAAAAGTCCCTGGAAATCCAGATGAAATCTTTCGAGAAATTCAAGATGGCCGCCAAATTGGCCATTTAATCCTTATGACAATACATCGGCGGCCATCTTGGACACCATCTTGGATTAGAAAAGCGTTAAATGTTCATCAATATTGTCTGGGAGTAGTCTAGATTGACTTACTGACCACAAAACCAGTTGAAATGTTACATTACAAAATAAAATTGAATTTTTGAATTTCTCGAAAAGCTCCAGGTCGATTTTCAGGGACTTTTAATATGTTAATATAAGTACCTCTGGGAACCTTTTCAGAAAAAAATCATTTTTTTATGAATTTTGTCCGGGTTTAAGTCTATACTCCTGGACTACTATGTGTGTAAGGTGTAATCAGTATAGCTGTCTCCTAGCTGTCTCCTAGTTTCACATTTAGGCCTATGTACGACATATAAGTGCTGAATTTTAAACTTTTTTATTGTATTTTGTGATTTTTATTTAAAGCTATGCATTCATGTATAGGCATATTAACTGCTGCATTCATACCCCCCTGTAAGGCGACCAAATTATGTTTCGCTTGAAAAATGGATTTTCTATCTAAATTTGTCGGCCATCTTGGATTTTTGGGTCAGAAATGTGTTTTATTACCAAACTGACATCAAAAACGGATTCATTGTGGTCGAAATATCCAAAAAAGTGTATTTATTCATATTCTGAGCTTTTATATGTCAAAAGTTATTTTTTCAAATGGCGCTAGCGGCCATTTTGGATTTACGCCTCCAGCAAAAAATGCCGGGACTTTTGCGAGAGACATAGGGGCTAATTTTTTTCTAAAAGGTTAAAAGAAGTCAAATCAATCGTCAAAACATCTCAGCCAGAAAGTGGTAATGAAAGTTAGGTTTTTCACCCTACTATAATGACATTGTATAATAATGTCATTGAGCCCACATGGCCTTATTTCCACATGTCTGTTCAATAACAGATACTATGAATACACTATTGTTGTCTATTGTCTATTAGCAGAGTTATAATGACAGTCAATGGCAGCCCGTCATTCCATAAACCAGGTTGCTCCAAACAGTTACAGTTACATTATAAAGAATCACGTCTACTATATGATTATACAGCTGTATGTACGTTTAGCCACAGCCTGAGTTAGGGAAGGCATACGACAAAAAATATATTTCAATTCTTCAACGAAAATTAAAAAAAAATTGTCGGACGTTCATCGCCAAAAAAGATTGTTTTCTTGCGGAGGTAAAAAAAAAGTTGGCAACCAACAAAAACTCTAGCCCCCCCCCCCCCCCCCCAGATATCTAATGGTGCGTCCCTTAGACTATAACGCCTCGTTTGTAGTGTTTGTTACTGATCCACCACCACCTCTGTATGGAAAACGAAGAGGATGAGATTCATATTTTGTTACAGTGCCCTGTTTACCAAGATTTACGCATTAGATATGTATATCCATTTTATTAACCAAATAATCAATCATTTATAAGAATTATGTCCAATGATGAATCGTCATATATACAGAATTTAAGCCTCTTTCTTTACCATGCCTTTAAACGTCGAAATAATGATTTAATTACGCTTTCTGATACCATGTGAGTATGTTTTTAATTACTCAGCGGACGCGGGACGTTGACTAGGTGTTGGTTTGACGTTGGTTCAACGGCGTGGACGGTGGACCAGCGTTAGACCGGCATTGATTCGGCGTCTTGTGTCTACTTCATAATCTGCTTCGTTCTAAAAAAAATCCATTATATTTATTTTTGTATTTATTATTATTGAATTAATTATCCATTGTTCCGTTTGGATTGTATAATATATTTAATATTGTATATATTACTGCACACTTCGATGTATTCCTGTATGATTTTAAAAGGGCCATCCCAGCAAACACGATACATTGATCCAATGCTGGGTTAATGTTGGCCCGACGTCGGAGACGGCGAATGTATCGTGTTTGCTGGGATAGGCCTATCAATAAACAATCAATCAATCAACCACTAAACTGTTACCATAGTAACGGCTGGGCCGCTTGAGTGAGACACTTTTCACAAACGTTACATTAGCAAAGTTCTCTATTATCAGTGTAGTTATGACACTGTACTTGGCCATTGTACTCAACTGGGGACAGACAGGACCGTGCTGCTGTGGTGTGTAAATACTGTGTTTTAACAGCGATCCGCTAGTGAACTGTGACCATGGTAACGCTGGAAGGTGACGTCATCCTGTCAGCACATATACCCACCGGGCACACGACCTTGTTGCGACGTTGAATCAACGTCAATGACGTTGATTCAACGTCGCAACAACGTCGTGTGGACTGTGGGTAGGCCAACTGGTGACGGTATTGATCCAGATGTACACTCTCTGAGTGTGTCCCCATCCCGCGGGGAGAGGTACACTTACTGGTGTGCACGTGCACCAGATGGTATCTTATCTGTCACTGTGTGTGTGTGTGTCACAGCCCCCAGGATTGTCAGCATCCCGACGTCATTATAGACACTACGGCTTAACTGTCTGATTTTTCGTCATTACAACGTAAGTATGCTCTTTCTCAATAGTCAATAATATTGAAAACTTTTAGGACTGATCTCCAGAACTAAGGATTTTGGCTAGTACCCTACACCCCCTGTGTAGGTGTATCCAGCGGGTGTATTCTAAACCCTTTATCGGCCTCGAATCTGGAGACACATGCTTACAAATTCATCTCAGAGGTCTGTATACAAATATATACCAAAAAATAGTACCTCCATGTATCTACGTACTATATCAGCCCTGGAACAGTGTAACATACCAGTGATAAACCTATATTATATTTGTTGTCATACCAACGAGTATATACACACATCTTTATCTTGTGTATACTTAGTGGGCAGAATATCATGCATCATATGGAATATTGATATAGACGAATATAGAATTTAATCCTCCAATAGGCTAAGTCATCCAGTCTAGTCCGATTTAGACGCAATCACTTGTGTTTAGCGCCAGAGGGGGATAGTATAGCAGCAGGCACAATATGCTGGCCCTATGTTGATCCCATGTTGGTCCACCGTCTACGACGTTGGCCCAACATTGGATCAGCATAGGGCCAACGTATTGTGCCTGCTGGGATAGCATGATAGTTAACAGTGTTCGCTGAGATCAAGAATTTCATGAAAAATGTGATGGTAGCCCAATTCAATTGATAAATTCACCTATGAAGACTGGCGTTTACATCCCCACGCTAAGGCATTATTCCAATGAGATGTGAATCTGTCATTATGAAATAAAATACAAATCATTGATCAAACATTCATTTCATTTGCAGCTGGATATTTGGTCAGCCGTTTCAATTTCGTTCTAAACATCGTTACGTAGTTTTTGAGTGGCCCTTTTAAAACAGTGGTGTTGCGTCATTGTAATTCACTTTTTAATGGTATTTAAAGTAGGTTGCTAATTATGATACGCTGAGTAAACATTTAGGTCACCCAATACAACGGCACGCATGCGCAGCATTGTCAACGTCCACAGAAGTGGGTTCTGCCGTAACGTAAATACCTTGATTCAGTTAAGCATAATGAGCCACCTACTTTAATGTATATATAAATGTAAAAATACAGTTTTAAATCAATAAACTGAACTATAGCTCTTATTATGGTAATATATGGTATAACCGTGCCCCCCCCCCTTTTACCCTTTAATTGCTGATAGTCGTGTTAATCTGTTTCACTATCCAATTAAATCAGTGTTATAGGGAACGAAATGTGTTAGAACATCATGTTTGGTCTCAAATTAATCCAATGTGAGTAATTTTAACCCATTTCAGGTTGGTAAAAATTAAAAGAAAGTTTCAATGCAGGTAATAAAAGTGTATAGTCCTTTAATATATATATATAAAGCAGCTACTGTGAATGATAACCCATTCACTTTACAATATCGTTATTATTGGCTCTGCTGTTAACTGGGATACCACACAGGGTAGCTACCACAGGGTGGGCTACATAAAAGTTAGCATAACAACATTTTTTTCTGTTACAAAGATGATTTATTCTCAAAAGATTGCAAACAGCAATATTGCCACAAGTTGCTTTCCCATTTCATAAATACAGACACACATACATAACTTTCAAAAATACAGAAAAACTACATGAATATCAATATGATATTAAAGGTACTCAATCAGGCTCAAATCATCAACAAATCCTAGTGATTGTTATTTGGCACTTGCTGATTCGGCATTTAAAACTTATGCTATATCAAAAAGGTATGAAAAGAGTTTAGTTATTGCAAAAGAGTGTAGTTATAATTATAGCAATCTATAAAGGTTATGTTGAGGACAATGCTGTGGTCCACATTATACATAATAATTATAAAAAGTAGCTGTAAGCACAGTAATATATATATATATAGATATGCATATTTTACTGTTCAGTAAGCACTGGTCCCCAATTATTTTAATGTTGATCCAACGTTGGATGACGGGTCAAAATTGGGTCAACGGCTCATGTTTAGTGGTGGTAATGGTGATAAAATTGAGTAGTTTGCAGATCTCGATCTATTGTAGCGGACATCACTAATTGTAGGTGACGCGCCTGTGACGCTTGAATGATCTCACATTGAATGTCACAAGATCAGGATGCGATGAGATAATGAAATGAGTTCACTGGTAGGTCATCATGACACTTACCAGCGAGAGTGACACGTTCATTCTGTGTTGGATTAATGTTGGGCCAACTTTACAGACGATGGACCACCATTAGTCCAACATAGGCTCAACGTCTCCCGCGCTTGCCGGACCACCATAGCATCATGTGATATCATAAGAGAGTATTTATATCTGTAGTTGTAGCCAGAGGGCACGAGACGTTGAACCAATGCTGATTTAATGTTGGGCCAGCGTCGCAGACGATGGCCCAACATTACATCAGAGTTTGCTGAATAGCATACAATCACATCATCAAAACTGGAAATATTGCATTCTAACGAGCCCTTTAATAAACAAAACGAACTGAGGTGTATTTAAATAAGGCACGTATGTTATTTTTATCCCATGCATATGGCATGAGAATTGGCTACGCAATTATCACGGCACATGGGATAAAAATTACATACTTTGTTTTACGGTATACCCGGTTTTGTCATACACCCTCAAACAGCATTGATACAGAGGTGGATACTATATATACAATACATGTATCTGTCAGCTATATGTTCACTTCCTCCATTCCTCTGTGGCACATAGTTGGAAGTAGAACACGTAGGGCTATAACACGTGGTAGACTATTTGATCATCGTCACTTGTGTTAGTATAATAACTAAACAAGCTAGTCAGATGTCTCGTTATAATTCAACGAGTTATTTCAACGTGAGTATAATATATTTATTTTGATTCTATTTTACACAGACAAAATGCCGTATTTAAACCGGAACATGCCGCATGTTTCAGAACTAGATTGAGTAAATTATTGTTTGAATTATTTACTTGAGAAAACTGACATCTCAACACAAGCACACACACTTGTTCAGTGAGTAAACAGTATTGTTATCCGAATCTTTAAATTCCAGGTGCCAAACCTTGTGTTCTGAATCTACGCTATATATTAAAAAATATACCTCTCTATATTTATATCACATCTCTTTGCATGAGCACAATTTAATACATTTGAGACGTTTGGTACTCTATTGCATCATGTATTTTTTAAGTAGTTTATTGCAAGGCCAACAAATATATTTTAGCGCCAATCTTGCAGGAGTTTTTTTGTTACCAAGACATATTTTCTTTTATATGACAATATTAACTGATTGCCATGGCTATATTTTGTCTTCAAACTACGGGGGTTTGCATACGTAACTTTTATACGTAACTTTCTGTCTGACTCATCTGATATGTAGGCCCCCTATTTTTAAGATTTTTTTGCACGAACTTTCAACATATACCATATTCTTTATCTACCGGCTATCATCATATTTTTTTCAAAAAAACTTTCTTGAAAAATGGTTACCCCCACCCCCAGTGCGTCCATAAAGTTGGAAAAAATATATTTCTCATCTACATAATAACATCTCGCCTCTGATCTATCCGAGTCATCCACCATTGACTTCCTGTCATTGTCCGCAAGCGTGTAGCATCGCCGTTCTGGCCTTTGTGTTTACACCCGCATTCGCCAGATGGAGCTGTAATTGGAGGCACTTTCTGCTGATGACTCCTCAAATTAACAGGAAATTACATTCACCACCACCATGGTCGTAACCAGCACATACGAGCGATTACGCCAGTGCAGATTCAATGTTGGGCCAGCATAACATACTGTGGGCAAGCGTTGAACCAACACTGTGTCATCGTTTCGTGTTTGCTGGCTATAATCGTACGTGTCATTACATCACTGGTCTGAGTGACTCACTCACTGAGGACGAATAATTTATGTAAAACAGGAATTTCGACCGTTGAGTATGGCAGCTACATCCTGTTTTATTAACAATATTGTTCATTATAATTATTTTTGTGGGATACTCTATTATAGATTTGTTCTTTTGAGGTCGTTTAGATAATAATTAAATGTATTCTCTTAGCTTCATACTTTTCCTCGCTTTATATATATATATATATATATATATATCGCATACATAAAACTGTCAGATCTTGATAGACTGACAACATTCAACTTCACATTCGCAGTGTTTTTAATCAGACCTGACAGTAACAAATACAGTGATATAGATAAATCATTCTCTTAATTTCAATTCGGAGCAAAGTATAGGCCTAATTGTTTATTTACATTCAGAGCTACATCTAGTGATTTGTCGAGCGCAAATCACTAGATGTCGCTCTGAGCAATAAACGGTATAATACAAATTTTCTATGATTGCGCAAAAGATCAGGAAATTATCACGACTCATGATGTTTTCACCAAGTAGCTTCTTTAAATTTTAAATATAATTATTATAGATGTCATGCAAATCATTTAGTCTACAATGGTATCCTCCAATTTTAGCTTGGTGTGCTCATTAAATTTTGTTGCGATCACCCCTAAATCCATGCTTAAAAAAAAAAAATTGAACAGTATTCACAATATTTTTTTGATCAAAGCCCAGAAAACACTAAACCTTGACCCAATATTTAAAGTTAGTCCAACTTGATATCGGCCCAACTTTATATCAATATTCTGTGTCAAGTCCATGGATAGTGGTCCTATGTGAAATGCATTACAACGCGGCCTCAGCTGTTTGTAAGTTATATAAGCGGATCATGAGATCAGTCATAAGGAGAGAGTAAGTGATCAAAATTAATCCAGGAGATATAAATAAATGACATTGACTTCTATCCGATTACACCACTGTCACGGGCCTAATTTAGCCATCCCAGCAAACACAAAACATACATGGCATAGTGCATTGCATAGGTATACTTATGTACTCATTCCATTTATTACCGCTAATGTCACTAATCATCACTGTTATTTGAAATTAGTATAGCGAAGTAATTCATTTCAATCTCGGTAATTCCTAGTCGATATTTACTACATTCCATCCGCATAACTGCACATTTTATTATTGATAAAATAACCGAGCTTATATAAAAAATAACAATAAAAACTCATTTTTCTGACTGGTGTTCCAAATATTAGTAGATTAGCCCTAGACCTATTGTACGACGGAATTGTGTAAACTTAGTCTGTTTTATTAGCCGATCAAGTCACTGTTTTGGGGAATTAAATGTGTGTGTAAACTTCAAGATTTGCTAATGTTCGGTTTCAAAATAAGCAAATATGATTAATTTTCACCCACTTGAAGGTGAGGGACGCGGTAGCGAGACAAAATGTAGCGCTTTTTAACCCTTAATGTAGCGCTCTAAGGGTTATGTTGTTTTTGGATCATATAATTATTCTGTTTGTCTTTTAGCCAATTAAAGCTGGAATTAGTGATGCTAACAATTCAAGTAAAAATACTTAAAAAAAAATAGTTATTTAAATATTAAAAGATATTGATAATCTGTACAAGGTTATTTCCCGTAAATGAAACCGAATATACACGGCCATGGCTGCTCATGGCCGTAATTAGAAAAAAATTATTCAATATAAAAATAATAAGTATTTGGAAAGATTAGTTATCATTCTGTATGCTATAGAAAGTATATTTTGTTGATTGATATAAGCGCTCAGGGTAGACGTTAGTAGTATATTTCTAGGTGTCAGGTGTAGGTATATTATTCAGTTAGGCATTCAGTCTGGTATCTGCGCGATCTATAGAGCTTCACGTGTGATCTCCAGGTTTTATCTTCACTCTCACGTTTTCTCGTTGTCAGGGTCGTAAATATCAAGCTTTTAGTTCTACATCGCCAACTCTGCACTCTAAGCCATGATCTGTTCTGACAAAAAGAGACGTTTTAACACTAATTAAGACGCCTAATGATTTGAAAGTGGTTTAGCACACCATCTATTATTTACATATTTTTAATTAATTTGATTTACCTGTAAGAGTAAATAATATCACAAATATTATCTGAGACCATTAAACAATATTACTAACCAAATAATCTGTTAATAGTCAGTCTGCAGTAGATTAAGCGTTCATGAGCTAGAAGTTTCGAATAATAATTAAGAAATATTTTCTTATTATTTATTTCAAGTAGAGATTAGCTTGCTGTAGGTGAATAGAGGCAGAAATAGATTCTATTTCTGATAGAGGTGAATGCATATGTCACAATGCAACAATTATGTATAATTTATGGCGCATAGAATAAAATTAATAAATGACCTTCAGTACTTAAAGTGGTAGACATATAGTAGGCGTCAATCACTTTATGATCGAGCATGTGTCCGCTTTTCTAAGCCTTCTGATCTCAGTGTTCAAGCTATTTTGTCGTCTGGTTGTCAACAGCTTAGCGTGTTTGGTTGTTCCTTCACATTCACATATTAACCATTTGTTTCCCGAGCAAATAATTATAAAATGATATTTTTGTGTCACTTGAGAAAATGATTCGCCACGCGACTCATATCCTCAAGTGGTTAGAAATTATCGATTGTTCTATCAACTATAAATACTTTAAGATCTAAATGATCTTTAATCTATATACTTGAACTTCACCGCGATGTTTTAAACTGACTGGAGCCGTTTCGGATCCAGAGGGTTAGTATTTGATGATCCCGGACCTGTGGATATACCAGTATATAGTATAGTTAGAGTGTAACCAAGCTATTAATCAGTCTGCCATGTGGACATACACCTGAAATCATGCCTTTCTCTAAAGTAGACGTTTCTATGGGTCATCACACAGATCGTAGTCTGAATGTAAGTAATAATACTAAACTGGATATATAAATGGTGTAACGTTAATCATGTAAGAATGATCATTTAGCATTTGCCATCGTCATTTCAGCCAGAGTATGTGTCATAATACTAGAGTGCATATAAATATTGTGTAATTTTACTGAAACATATTTAGCATTTTGTGCTCGGCATTTTTATCTGAATTCGTGGAATCATACATAATTCAGTTAATATCATGTTTAATTTTACGATTAATATCAGTCATGTATTTTGTATCTTGCGGGCAACGTTTTATTAAAGAAATATGCAGTGGATGTAATCTCAAATGTTAACAAATGCGCACTGATTGTACGGTTTTCCGTTTTAACTGAGAATCATGCATATTGCGATCTCAGATTTAAATCATCATGTTATGCATACAATACTTTATGGATATAACAATATTATGATTTATTCATTATTATATTATTTCTTAACTTTTACCACTTTTAATAATTCTACTCTTCTAGCTGAGATGAGCCACTTTACAAAGTGACATAATTGTACACGGTTGCTTTCAGATTAATTATGTAAATAACGTTGATTTTTTAATTGTATTTTAAATTTTACATCGAATGTAATTGAAAAAACGTGGAAGTCAATATAGTTAGGCCTATATTTGTTTATTTAATACAGCTATGAGTTTAGAGTCTCATTTTTTTACCTAAATTTTCAGACACTTGAAGTTGTGTCTCGCTACCGCGACCCACAACTTCAAGTGGCTGAAAAATACTGATATTTGTGTAATTTGAGCATAAACATTTGCAAATCTTAATGTTTAGACACGCATTTCATTCCTAATAACGGTGATTTGGTCAACTTATAAAACAGAGTATAAGAGACAATAATCATGATCAGCAAGATAAGGATAAAAGAAACTACATAATTTATTATACAGTATAATTTGAATGTTAAATGGCTTGTTACAGGTCCCTGGTGAGCAGGTGACGACGCTTCAATCACCTGTTGTTGTTTACACCGCCATGCCTGGCCTGTTAAAAGACCCCCTGCGGAGGGGAGATAATATGACGTCACACACTGACGAGGAGGATTCCCCCACTTCCGGCGCCTCTGAGATGGAGGAATGTCTGAGGTCTCAGCAGTGGATGGTACGTCGGTATCAGCATCTGAGACGAGAGCTAGAAGCCGTGGATCGTCAGCTGGAAACACTCAAAATCAACGTGGAACGACGCAAACGAGAGAGGGACGAACTACTCAATAGTCTAGAAAGTAAGGATGCGCCTGCGTGACCCAAAACAGGAAATATCACAGACGGTTCCAGAATGTGGACAACGCCCTAACATTAAACCACCATCGGGTCAACGCCTCGTGTTTTCTGCATGGGTTGGTTTACTGGCTAGGCCCTATAGACAGTATAGAAATGACCCTGACACGCCATCAACAACGTAGTGCATTATTCAAAAGATACGTGTATGTTGTGACCTAGATATGACTTTCACGACAAAGTCAACGCCGCGATCTCTCATGGCGTCCTGAGAAGTACGTTATGCTTAAATACTGTCGCATGTATTGGTTAGAGCAGGGTAACTGACTGTCATACAACAATGGCTGATGTTAGTACCAACTGTTGATTGCCATATCATATCATGAAATTCGTTTATTCAAAAAACGTCGTTTGACATTATGTGCCACAGTAGTGTCACACCTACTTAGAATTACCTGTGGATGCAAGAATATCTAAAACCCAAATGTTTTTAAGATGATGACTCTCCTACCAATCTATTTTTCTCTGTATAAGAAATATTTCAAAGAAAGTAAAAGTAGGCCCTGTTATCAAAACAGAGGAACATATAAGTAGGTTGATTTCCCACCGATCTATTTTGTTCATTGCAGAAACACATATTTTTAAGACACTAAACCAGAAAAAAATCGTCCACTTGGATACGAAAGGGTATAACTATCACTTTACGAAATATAGGTTGGTGTGTGATATATGTGCAGTATCAATTTATATTTGTGAGAGATGTTGTTGAATCTAAACGCAATGTATAAAACATGTTTGGCTTTTACACTGGATTTTCTCCTGTGTGTCTATATTTCACCATACGTCGTCGTGTACTTCAACTATGTCCTCACCCTATATAAATATTTACGTTTTAGTTCATACAAATACTAGGTATTAATACAAATATCAAACTAAAAAAACCTTTTGTTTCTTGGTTGATATCATAATATTTCAGCGCTTTAACCCTTTTAAGCCTGAGTTTACCATTGTCATCTTCATCCACTACAATCCGCGAATTGCTGTCGCAACTCTCGACTTGTAGTGGATGAAGATGACTTGAAGTGGGTGAAAAATGCAAGAAAATTGCCATGTATTGGTAAAAGTTTCATAGATATTTTCCTACTAAAACCCCTTAGTTTTAGCAAAATGAAGTCTGTTTTCAGGGATCTAAGATGATGCTTTAATGCATCGTGAGGGCTTAAAGGGTTAAGGGTTACAATTGCATACAACAGTTATTGATCCCTTGAATTTGCGTTACCATTTGATCCGCTAATAAAACGGATTAAAAACGACAATGGTCGTGCTTAGCACTGAAAGGGTTACTTCAAACCTGAATGACCTAGTGATTAGCAGGTCTCGTCATGTGACTCAGTCTATTTAAGTAACCCTTTAAGCTCTCACGATCCATTGACGCATCATTTTACATCATTGAAAACATACTTGATTTTCTTACAACTAAGGGTTTTGGAAGATAAATTTCAATTAAACTGTTCTACGAATTGATGTTAATTTTCTTTAGTTTATCACCAACTTTAGATCATCTTCATCCACTACAAGTCGAGAATTGCGACAGCAATTCGCGGCTGGTAGTGGACGAAGATGACAATAGTAAATTCAGGCTTGAAAGGGTAATTTGTCAAGTGTATGGGAGGAATTCATGATAGAGAAGATTTTACTAAGATTTATTCAAATCTACCCAACTTAATCTCACAATTCTGGATCAAATTATTTACAATTTAAATTGCCTCTCGTGCATACACATTTACTTATAGTGTTTTTATATGCGTGGAAAAACCTATGTGAAAAACGTTAGTTCTTTATGTTGTTGCATTGAATTGCGTTTCACCATACATGACAATATGACAATAGTCTTCCATGTGTGTATTTATTATGTGTACAGTCAAAGCGTTCAACATGCCTGCCTGAAGATATTCCTCTCAAAGTTTATTAAATAAAATGTTATGAACAAGTAGTGTTGTTGATATTATATACTGGGTCATAATTCAGCTACATAACGCTGCTGAAATTGCTGTGAAAAAACCCAAAACAATGTGCAATCTATCGCAAATCATGAAGTTGGGGTTATGGCGTCACCTGGTGATCTGTCTGAACTGGAAAAACATACAAGAAGAACAATAAAAAATATATATATATTAATTATTTAATAAGACAAAGAGTCGCTCACATAAAGTCCAAACTGAATGGTAGGCCTATGGAACAATGATCGAATTCTACCAATTTCCAATTTATGATTTAATTATAGTTATCTTAATATCGGACTAGAAAAGGAGTTCCCGAACTCCGGCTTTAGGCTGTATGAGTGATATTGACAAAAATTCCGCTTAATATTTTGTAAACAGAACTGTATTGGTCTTCCTCATATGGGCCAGAATTCTAAATGTCCAGGATATAATTAGGGAAAGAACCAAGGAGACAAGTTAACATATATATCTTCAATGTTTATTCATTTCACCAGTATTGCCGGTGCTGGCCAACATCCATTCGATACCAGTGAATCGTGCTGCGCGTGTCTCTACAATACTCACAATGTAGGCCTACCCACCCAATTTCGGTTCAATGTTCGGCTAGTTTCGCAGCCCGTTGCTGGTTCAACACTACTCCAACACTGGGTCTGCTGTATACTTAGCGGCAGCACGTATCCCAGCAAACACGTGCCATTTCGCCAATAGCGTTTCAATGTTGGACCAACGTCTTTGACGCTGGCCCAACATTGAAACAGTATTGGGTGATTGTCTCGTGTTTGCTTGGACTTCTATGCGGGTGACGCTTTACTTCTCCGTCGCCAGAAAAGTTACTACCCATATAACAAGATACATTGGCCATATGCTGATGTATTGCTGAGCCACCGTCTGTGACGCTGGGCCAACATTATTCCAACCTTATTCTTTTAAGTCCTAATCACGAATTTAATCGTGAATATATATTTTTTACTTAGCACCTTTTAAACACGCAACTACTTAGCCTTGCGACATCAAACGCTTTATTTGACAGGCTCATAAGAACTTTTCCTCAGAAATGTCAATCTTTTCCCACACACGGCACCCCTTTTTCCACAAATTACAACATAAACATTATTGCAATAAACTTAATAGGCTCCCGGCCTTCTACCGGGCCTAATAAGGGTATATTGTATGTATAGTGACCATTATCTTTGTCATTATTCATACGCCGATTGGCCTTTACACGCCCTATATATGATTAATCTATATTAGGTGTGGCCTTTGGAAGTGAATTATCGATTTGGCCGTGTCTTATAACTATTTTCTGTGTCGTCAAAGATTTAAAAAACCCACAAAACCACATTATACTAAAAAAAAATTGTATAACATTTGTACAATGTTTGACCAACGTCGAAGACGTTGAGCCGGCGTTGTAAAAATAATATACAAATGTTTTGTGCTTGTTGTGTAGGCCTATACTCATTTCATAAACTCATAATTATAAAAAAAAACCCACCTAATTATTCATCTTCAATCCACCAGTGTTTATCGCCTCCAACACGTACAATCATTGCTCAAAGCGACGCAATCAGGTCAAAATGACCATTTGTATTTTGTCTCCTTGCTTGATATGTCAATGATAGGTCAAGATGTCCATAGACTGGAATTGCGTAAGTTTTTTTTTAAATTTTGTGTTGCGCATTTACCAGTTAAAGAGAAATCAATGACCAAAATAAGACATGTTCACATAATTTATTATGGACATATCAAGGAGCCAAAATAAAATGTTGGCTTTTGGATTATTTTTGTCGCTTTAACTTAACCACAATGGTTTAACATGAATCGTTTCTAAAGATCAAAAATGACAACATCAACACATTTCCGTAGTTACAGAACTTTATGGAGGTAATATCGAAGACAGTAGTAGTCATATGTGGCTATAAAAAAATGCTAAATAGTTTTTTTTTAATTGAGTTTCTATTTCTTAAATCTGACCATTTGTAGGTATATCCGTCAATGATTTAAATATATAGGTTTAGTTGAAAAAAATTTAGGATATTTAAATTAGATCCTACAATTAAACTAGGCTCATACACTTAACAGTATCAGGCCTAATAACCATACAATGGACTAATACACTGTATCATACACGTATTCAACATCTAGTAGGATATTTTCGGAAATGCTAATGGTTTTTACATTATTATAATTGTTCATGTTGCTTTTACAGAAACCGTAACTAATTTGTTTGTATATCACATTCACTGATAATAGAACTATTTTTCATAGATAGTATGTGCATTCAAACATAAAAACATTTGCACTTTTTCCCCGGTTTTATTATACTTCAAGTTGTCCAAAAAGTCTATTTAATGAATTATGGTCTTAATTCAAAGTCTGTTTGACAAAAATATAATATTTTATCCAAGTAGGGACATCCTAATAATGGTGTTTCGCACGGTATGAGCTATTTACAATAATTGGCGACTACATATACCCCCTAAATGGCGCAAAATGGGATTAGAATGGGATTTAGAGTGGGCCTATATTGTGTTTTAAGCTTAATGACTAGGCCTATGCTCTGTGACTTTACTGTTGATTTTTTAAATTTCAAAACAACCAGTAATGCAGCAGTTTTAATTGATGGTGTATGACTACTGTGGATAACAATGATATGCTTGAGACATGATTTCCTTCTGTCAGTGTAGACTCAACCACGTACACAAATCCTTCACTGCCAGAACACATTAACAAAAATATCAGGGCCAGTCTGGACGAGGAGTTGTATTTCACTAAACTCCAGACCATCCATCATTCTACACCAGTCGCACCACGAATTAATGGGTATGCAGCCGCTGGAAAATTACATTTAAAATACTTAGGGACTTCAGAACCACTTGATACTTTCGGTAGGGCAAGGTGAGATATTTTCCTAGTGTTCGGAGTAGTTACCAGTGGTTACTCGACAAAATCCTGAGCAGCAAACGGTTGTGTTGACGAGAAAATTGTGAACATCACGACAATGAGAAGGGTGCTGTGAAATGATACTGCTTAGTTCTCAGCGATCTATGTATCAGTACACCATCACCAGCTTTGTGTAGAACCTACAAAAATTCTGACTCATGTTTGTTTGAGTATACTTATGTTAATTTGGCCTCTGTCGCTGTTTGTTTGTGCCCGTCTCCATACAGCTCCCCTTTCACTTGACGCCACCCCAATGGTTCCTCCCCGTCAGACCATTCCCGGTAATTCCTTTTAGATAATGAATTGGGCATACGCGAGCTCGTGCTATATGTACTATGTCTCCTAGAGGAATGTTACATGACTGAACGATAATAGAACAAACAACATATGAATACTTCTTACTAAAATAATACAGGATATTCAAACACTAGACCAAAAAATTATTGTATCCCGGGGCCTTATGTTGAGCATTACCAGCTTACTAATTATCCTAGCATAAAATCACCAATAAGCTATCCACAATTCAAAGTGAGTAAAAACATTCAGATTCAAGTATTAGGTGAATTTTTTTTTAGATACTTCTGGCCAAATACACATTCAAACGGTATTATTTAAAATTTCAGTCACTTGAAGCTGTGCTCGCTATCGCGATCCACAGCTTCAAGTGACTGATAATTACTCGGCCTTGTAAAATTAAGTCACATCGAATGTTAGTTTTCACCTCGTAAACCTGGTTGCACAAGTACGAGTAAAACCACAGAAATGTCAGTGTTATAATGGTGATGAAAAGAGATAAGACGATTAATTACAGTTAGTATTTTTGATAAAATCACACAAAGTTTTAATTATTATAGCCGCAGAAGATTTCTATGCAGTTTAATATGAAAATATATAATTAAATTAAAAAAGGTGAAAATTACACCTAAAACTGCTAATAAATACAAACCTCCGCGGAGCGATCCGGATAGTAATCCGGATCCTGAATCCGGATTACTATACAGATAATTTAATGACCCATTCCTTGACGTGCGACAAGCCTCTTGGTAAAAGTTTCATGCAAATCGGGCTATTACTTTGTAGGCAGTAGTGTCCCAAGCATGGTGAATTACCTTTCCCCATCCGCAAGCTAAATTTTCCTTCTAAGGGGGGGGGGGGCTGTATGGGTGGAAACTGGCAATAAAACATTTAATATTTATGACAAAATCACATTTTTTAGTGAATCCAAACTATATAACCAGATGCTTCAGATATTTGTGGTACAGAAATAAACCGACAGCGGGTGAATGCCTAGAATTGCTGGGATATTTGTTGTTTTACAATCTTCACATTTTTAGAATCATAGTCTGAGAGCCAACTTTAAAAAAGGTGCTAGTTTTAGAGTTCGCTTGACCCAAAAAGTGACAAAGGTCTGATATGTGTAAATGACAGGGAAATATCACTGGAACATTATTAGGGTGGGTGTAGAAAAATATTGTAGCAGCAGAGCTTTTAAAATGAGGGATGTTCAAGGGTACCCAAAAGACAGTACATTTCTAGCCCCAGGTTATTACAAACCCAAACCACAATTGTTATAAACATTTCTTAAATCACTGTCGATCCTATTTCTCTTTTATTAAAGATAGGATGACAATTTTTACGGTTTTAATTTTTTCACAAAACATAAATCCACATTTAAAGCGTTGAAAGTCAATATTAAAACAATTAACACAGTTCGTAGAATATAATTTTGCCGTTTCCTGTACATTTCTATGATTATGATCATGCTAATGTCTGTTGACTTTATTTGGTACATTGGCCATCTGACAACACTATTTCAAATTAAAATAATTTTTTGGACCCCTGTAATAATATAATCCTCATTATTATGGTTATAAACGATTTTAATACCACTCTGGCCACATTTTGTCATGGTATATATTCAGGGTGAAACAGATGTGAGTTTTTAGATTTTTTCATTTAACGTAAACCTACCCTTGAAGCACCGAAAGTCACAATTCGTAGCATGTAACTTTGAGCATGCGAATGTGTGTTTAACTCATTTGATCAATCTGTCATCTGGTACCAATATGTCGGAATTATATCAACTTTTCATGAAAATATTATTATTTTTTATCATAGTAATATATTCCCATTCTTAAGTCTACAATTAGTCCAGTTAAGTGCGATCGGAGTGGTACATAGACTGCATGGGTTCATTGTCGACAAGAATATCATGAACTTCTGATGAGAACATGTTTGTAATTTATTTCTATTTTATGATATATGTGTATCAATGTTATGTATAATTACCTTACCCTGAGTAAATAAGATCAGAATGGCAAGATAAAAGATATAAAATGTTGACTTCTCTAAACCGTATTTCAGTGCCGAACAAATAGTAAATAACGACTACATGCAATAGTTAAGTGAATAAAACGTCTACTGTTTATACACGTAAAGTACATATTTGATCAATCTGGCTACATTAATAAATGTACCCTTTTCCTTTTTTATGTCTAGTATGTATTTGAAGCTGATAACGTTTGGTCGTCTACATAGACGGATAAAACGTTCTAAATCTCTTTGAAGCGTGGCATTCATTAGAAGAGTGAAATTGATCCCCGAGTTGCCCAATGTTGCACAGACTTATTCAAACTTTAATCCATAATAAACAATGTAGAGATATAACATTTGTCACTTTGTATCAACATGACTTCTCCATATCAGAAAGTACTGATCTAAAAAACTCTGTTTATTATTTACATTGATGCATGTACTATCCCTAATCTCTATATGTGACAAAATGCAGTACCTTTTCATATTTACAGATTAGAATATTAAGAAGTCGAATTTCACTTGGGACTAATATTTTCAAATTAAAGCTTGTTTTATGTCTTTTATTGTTTTAAGTTCAGGGAACTACCACCGATCGCCTCTATTAGTGGACCGAGAGGGACTCCAAGAAAATGGTCCAAATAGTTTTGTTAGCTGACTCTCTCGTTGGGACCCGCGAGATTTTCAAGCCCAGTGTAAATACTGAATATGTGACAATGTCTATGTCGTAATTGATAAGGCTTAAAAACAACTTCTACTAATATATTGTATATCTGTCCAGGTAGGGTGTTTCGGCTGCGCGACTGCCCCACCTGTAGTCCCAGGACTGATACCAGACGTCCATTGGTGGCAGTTGACTGGGTGATATTAGACGTTGTTTTTGCCCTTATGTGACACAAAACTCTCCTGAGGTACCTCGACGTTCATCATTGATTCATCTCAACAGTCACATCTCACTCATAGTTTAGTAGATAAGGTAACCTATTGTGCATTTTATGATTAAAGCATGAAATTTCTACCACTTGTAGAGCATATCCTAAGGGTCATTTTAAGATGTGGAGGTAAACTGGATTTGACCTCTGATGACCTCTAGAGGTCATTGACCTCGAGAGGTCAAAATATGCACTTGCAAAACCAAAAAGTAGTATATTAAAATGTCTATGATTTGTTTCTGTGTCCCAAAAGTATGTCAAATCCTCGAAGAGACTGCTTTGAATCATAAACATAACACCAAGGTGATATCAAGGTCACACCACGGTCATTTACAGGTCAAACTGCAAGACAATACTTTAAATGTCCACTTTTTATCAATTTCCACGCTGTTGTTGTGCAGTCATTTATCACAAAGGAGTGGTTTTGACATACTCTTTGTCCTATGTATTTTCCACACACATTTTAGGATATTAGGGCAGTATGAACCTTGGGAAGGAGGCTAGGTATTCTAGGTCTTCCACTTATTACAATCCATCTTCAATATTTAGTTGAACGGGTCAAATTACAATTATGCAGCATTGTAAGACATTAGCTTGGGCTCCCATAGCAAAATATTGATACATAATTGGGTTATGAAGTTTGACATGGGGTGTGGTTTTGTTTTACTGGCGTACCATCCGAAAGCAATTTTAAGGTCATGTCAAGGTCATTTCAAGGTCAAGCTGGCGAAATCTGTTACCATGATCACGTGTCTTCTTCAGAGCTGTTCCAATATCTTTTTCAAACGTGTCTTCATCTAAAGGAGCCTGAGCTTCAGTCTGGTGGCATGTATACAATTTTTCTAGAATCACATCTATCTACATCAACCTAACTTTATGCAGGTGAGCCATATCTGATAATTTAAAGACAGCTCAGTTTTATTATCGTGACTTCCATTAATTTAATTGGTCTTAGGCCTATTGGTTATACATTTACTAGCGTTCGTGTAGCAATCATGTCTCCTTCAATAAGTTTGGTCAGTGCTCAATATTGAAAAGCTAGATCCGCCCCTGCTAGTCTAATGTTCCAGGTAGCTAGGAGTTGTTAGAAGATCACATAAATTTAGAGAAAATTAGGATCATTTATACTGATTATAACTGCTCGATTAGAACATTGAATTGTATATATATATCCTTAGCGTGACCCTAATATCCTAATAGAAGTGGCGAGCAGGTTTTTACTCCCATTCCGCAGGGGAAGGGGGGTTTTAGTCATGCTGGGATCTATCAAGCGTGAGACATCAGGCGGTACTTAATTTGTGTGGGTGCACTAACTAAAAATCTAGTGGTCATTTTTTTTTTTAATTTTAAATCACATTCTCAACAACATGAGGATGTGCAAGTGAGTTTTTAAACATGCCACCAAAATGCAAAATATCTGCCAGAGTTCAACTTCATAACTTGTTGTGGGCGCAAAAACTCAAAACCTTAATCAGAAATTATCCAAATCGTACAATCACATTCCCCACGAATGTGACGATATGGAGATGTACAGGCAATTTGTTCAAGATTTCGCTGAAATTTAAAATGGCCGCCAGAAATCAACTTCATAATTTATTGTGCCGCAAAAACTCAAACTTTGTAAGAAATTAGTCGAATTTTACAAACAAATTCTCCACGATATGGAGATGTGCAGGTGATTTTTTAAACATACCGGATACTAGAATTAATTTCTAGGCTACATCAATTTTTCAGAAAGCTCGGCAAAATATCGATGTCACGACTGCCAAATAATTTTCTCGTTAAATTAAGACCCTGTCACCACGATAAATATAAAACTGATAAAAACTGATATCGTTCGGTATTCAATTCATTCTGAATAGACTCCATTATTTTCTATTAGGACATGACGCTTTTCCATGACTTGTCGACAACAGTTGCATTATAACTAGACTAAACCTTTCACAGCCATCAAATAGGATATATAATATTAACTACTTTGTACATTTACTATTCCGTTATAACGGGCTATTCCGTTATAACGGTATAGAATTTCGTTTTAACAGTCTACTATTCCGCTATGACGGTCTAGTATTTCGTTATAACGGTATAGTATTTCGTTATAACGGTTTACTAATCTGTTATAACGAGCTACTGTCCCGTTATAACGGTCCAGTATTCGTTATGACGGTCTACTATTTCGTTATAACGACCTAATATTCCGTTATAACGATCTAGTATTTCGTGATAACTGTCTACTCATCCGCTAAAATGTCTTCTAATCCGTTATAACGGACTACTATCCCGCTATAACGGTCTAGCATTTCGTTATAACGGTGTAGTTTTTGGCTACAACGGTCTGCCAATCCGTTATAACGGTCTACTATTCCGCTATAACGGTTCATTATTGCGCTATAGCGGTATATTATCCCGTTATAACTGGCTAGTATTTCGTTAACGGTCTAGTATTTCGTTATAACAGCCTACAAATCTTTTATAACAGTCAACTATTCCGTTACAACGGTCTACTAATCCGCTATAGCGGTCTACTAATCCGTTATAACGGTCTACTATTCTTTTATAAGGATCTAGTATTTCGTTATAACGGTATATTATTTTGTTATAAACCGTTATAACGAGATAGTAAACCGTTATAACGAAATACTAGACCGTTTTAGCGGATTAGTAGACCGTTATAACGGATTAGCAGATCGTTATAGCGGATTAGTAGACCGTTATAACTGATTAGCAGATCGTTATAGCGGATTAGTAGGCCGTTATAATAAAATACTAAACCGTTATAATGAGATACTATACCGTTATAACAGAATAGTACACCGTTATAACGGAAGACTTTACCGGCATAACAAAATACTAGATTGCTGTAGCGAGATAGTACACCGTTATAACGAAATACTGGACCATTATAACGGAATAGTAGAACGTAATAGCGAAAGACAAGACCGTTATAACGGAATAGTAGACCGTTATAACGGAATAGTAGACCGTTATAACGGGATAGTGGACCGTTATAACGGATTAGTAAGCCGTTATAACGGATTTGTAGGCCGTACTAGCGTGATACCAGACCGTCATAACGAAATACTAGACCGTTATAACGGGATAGTAGACAGTTATAACGGATTATTAGGCCGTTATAACGAAATAGTAGACCGTTAAAACGAGATACTAGACCGTTATAACGGAATAATACACCGTTCTAACGGAAAATTTTACCGTTATAACGGAAGATTTGACCGTTATAACGGAATAGTAGACCTTTATAACGTTTTAGTAGACCGTTATAACGTTTTAGTAGACCGTTATATTGTCATACTAGACCGTCATAACGAAATACTAGACCGTTTTAACGGGATAGAAGACCGATTTAACGAAATACTAGACCGTTGTAACGGAATAGTAGACCGATAAAACGAAAACCTACACCGTTATAACGGAAAAGTAGACAGTTATAACGGATTGGTAGACCGTTATAACATGATACTAGACCGTCCTTACGAAATACTAGCCCGTTATAACGGGATAGTAGACCGTTAAAACTGATTAGTAGACTGTCATAACGAAATAATATACCCTATTAACGAAATACTAGACTGTTATAACAAATATTACACGGTTATGAAGGATTAGTAGACCGTTATAACGGATTAGTAGACTTTATAAGGGATTGAAAAAAATCTTATTGTCATAAAAACACTTTGTTTTGGCTGATATAGTTTTTTCTCTTTGAATTATCCACGCCTGTATTGATATATGGGCGGATGTAGAGCTCTCATCCTTCAGAATTGAAAACAATCAAAATGAAAAATATATTTCCAAACAAAATTTTCGTGAAATAAATAATTGTCTGATTTTGTAAATAAGATTTAAATTTGAATTAAATAATGATTTCAGCTTATGAGCAACATCATCTAAAAGTCCTAAAAAAATCGAGCCTCATATATCTGGCATCATAAAATGACCTTTAAATTTGTGAAGCCTCGGTTTGCTCGGATCGTTTGCCTCCAGATCAAGGCTAGGATTAGTTTGGGATCCAAATTTGTAGACAGAAAAATATATAAGGAGGTGAAATAAATATATATCTCCACACACAAACTGAAATAAATGTATTGCTCGAGTGTGAAAAAAGTAATCTTCTGCAGATAGAAAATAAATTAAATAATTTGTCCAATTGAACCCCCCCCCCCCCTAGTAATTGAATGGTGCCTAAATAGATACATATAGGTTTAAATGTGTGGTATAGCCCCAGTCACGATACCACATCTTCATCTATCCAGTTGTCTGCCACCGGCAGAACCTGGATAACCCGTATATGTGCTATGAGTTCAAAACCTCCCTCCTCCCTCCTCCTCCCTGGCCAATTCACAGTTGATTCAGGCGGCCCAAACAATCTGACCTGAGTGTGACCTCCACACTGCAGTCAGTAAACCGGTGACGTCATAATGAATATTCATGTTGCTCGCACCCCTCATTTTCGTACCCGCTTCACACACACCTGTTGTCAAGGTCAGACTGGTAGTCTGACGGTCAGACCTGATACGGCAAGATGCGATACCACGAAGACAGTCATATTAGTACTGGATTATAACACTGTGAGAAACATCATATCGCTGTATATTTTTGAAATACTGATTAACGTTGCCTCTAACTCTTGTATAAACCAATCGATGTACAATATGTCTACAGTCGACATACAAAGAGGGCACCCTTCGGCTTCCTGGAATTGGGCTTTCAAGGTCAAATTAAGATCATTTCAAGGGTGTGTGTTTTCATACAATATATTGGGACATATAATGACTGTGTGTTATCACTATCACCAAATTATCTATCTGATACATATTCTGCAAATAAATATTTTGCCCAAGCTGCTGTTTCACACTGCTGCACGCTGATAAAAAAGTGGATATTTTCAGATTTTTTTGCTATTTTGCCCTTGAAATGCCCTTGATGTAAATTTAATATGACTTTGGTGTTATTCTTATCATTAATAGTAGTCTCTTTGAGCATTTGACATATTTATGGAATACAAAAATAGTTTATAAATATGGTAATACACATTTTTCACCACTTTTGGCGTATTATGACCTTTCGATGTCGATGACCCCTAGAGGTCATCATAGGTCAAATCTAGCTTACCTCCACAATTTAAATAAAGAACAGGATATGTGCCGCTAATGGTAGAAGTGTCATGCTTTAATTTTAAAATGCACAATTGTTTCATTGCAGGAGCTTAACCACTACAATATTTCATAGTATTTTGTGTATTTTGCCGAACTTTCTGAAAAATTGATGCAACCTAGAAATTAATTCTGGTATCCGGTATGAATGTAAAAATGAATAATTTTGATGATTTTTGACAGTTTGACCTTGAAATGACCTTGATGTGACCACCTTAACGTTGTTTTTCGACGGTACCCCAGTAAAACATAATCATAACCCATGTCAGACTTCATAGCCCAATTACGCATCAATAGTTTGCCATAGGAGCCCAAACTGATGTTTAACAGCTGCTGCACACTGTAATTTTCTCGTCCAATTAAACATTTAGGAAGGGGTGTAGTAAGGGGAATACATAGGGTATATTTCCCCTCCCAAGATAGATACTGCCCTCAATCTCCTAAAAGGAGCGTGGAATAGATATGTGACCAAGACTGTCAAAACCAATCCTTTGTAATAGATGACTGTACCACTAGTATTGTTTAAAAGTGGATATTTTCACTATTTGTTGCCATTTTGACCTTTAAATGACCCTAAAGTAACCTTGACATGACCTTGGTGTTATGTTTATGATTAACAGCAGTCTATTAGAGTTTTTGGCACATTTCTGAAATACAAAAACATTTTATAGATATGGTAATACACAATTTTCACCACTTTTTGGCTTCGTAATTGGATATTTTGACCTTTCGAGGTCAATGACCTCTAGAGGTCACCAGGGGTCAAATCTAACTTACCTCCACATCTTAAAATAAACCCCAGGGTATTTACTAATAATGGTAGAAGTTTCATGCTTTAATCATAAAATGCACAATGGTTTCATTATGGGAGCTTAACCACTACACATATCATACAATTAGCAGTGACTAGGCTCGCTGTATCAACGATTACGATGAGAGCCCTCACAGAAGTCACACCAACCCGCTCTCCGTAACACCACGTCACAAAAACAAATTGTTCTGTCGACCAATGATTAGCAAGCCCGTCTTCGAAGCTTTAGTCCTGGCCCTGCCATAAAGTCCCGTGTACATCTCTTCAAGCATAGATTGTGACAATTGATTTGAATATAACATACCTCTAGCGTCAATAATCTACTAGGTGGGTTTTTTTTCAATTTACAGCGAATCTCAGAAATCGGCCATTTTCCAAGATGGCCGCCATTTTGCCAAGGTCAAACATTTAATTGATATAACTTTTCACAGAATAGGCGCAGCATCATGATTTTGGTGTCTACTATAGGGTTTTCAGGTATGCCCGATCTAGTGGTGTGGTCAGAAATTATTTTAGACATTGCATTGTGGGTAAAATCCAAGATAGCCGCTATTTGGCTAAGGTCAAACATTAAATTGATATCCTTTTCAGCAAAAGAAAGGTAGATTCATGTTTTTGGTGTCTATTATGGGGTTTTAAGGTAAGCCCGACACAGTGGCATTGTCAGAAATATTTTCGATATTGCATTGTAGGTAAAAAATCCAAGATGGCCGCTATTTGTCCAAGGTCAAACAACAAATTGACATCATTTTTGACATAAAAGAGACAGATTCGTGTTTTTGGTGTTCATCGTGGGGTTTTCGGGTATGCCGGACATAGTGGTGTTGTCAGAAAATGTTTTAGGCATTGCATTGTGGGTAAAAAATCCAATATGGCCGCCATTTAGCTAAGGTCAAACATTAAATTGATATAATTTTCGCGAGAATAGGGGCAGCTTCACGATTTTGGTGTCTACTATAGGGTTTGCGAGTATGCCCGATCTAATGATGTGGTCAGATAATACTTTGAACATTGCATTATGGGTAAACAATCAAAGATGTCCGCCATTTGACCAAGGTCACACATTAAATTGGTATAATTTTCCAAACAACAGGAGCAAGTGCATGATTTAGGTGTCTAATTTAGGGTTTTCAGATATGCCGGACCTAGTGGTGTGGTCAGAAGTTACCTAAAACATTGCATTGTGGATAAAATTCAAGATAGCCGACATTTTTCCAAGGTCAAGCTATAAATTGGTATCACTTTAGACATAATAGAAGCTAATTCATCATTTTGTCTAATCCATCGGGTTTGCAGGTATACCCGACCTACTGGTGTGGTCAGAAAATACTATACATATTATAGTGCTGGTAAAATTCAAGATGGTCGCCATTTGTCGATGAGGTAGTGACAACAAGGCAAACAAAATTGCTGCCACATTATCGGAAATACATGCACATAGGCCTACGTGTACATAAACATCGTATACATTGTGACTAAACAAGTATGTGAAACTCCGAGTCTTCGTCAGCTGGGATAGCTCCACTGAATACCCCAGTACTGCTGCAGCAATACAATATGTAACAGTGTATAAATATCTTTTTATAAAAAATTGGCAAAGGTAGCTTTTTGTGAAATGTTCATTCAGTGACATAACATTCAGTGACACAACCATCCAAAACATAGGCCCATCGGGTTCCAGGTATCGACTAATTTCTAAAATTATTCTGAGCGTCGTATGTATGGTATGCATTTTGAAATAATTTTGTAACAAGCGTAACAGCAAAACAAATAAATGATAAAAATGATTACATTAGTATACCAGCTGTTACGATGTTGAATGATCATATTGGCACAGCAGTTTCGGACTCTGATATTTATGACAGCATTATAAGATAAAAAATTACGTGTCGATCTAAGCTAGTGATTTACAGCACTTGTTTAACGTTGTTTTATGATCAGAATAATGTATATAATTATATACATGTACCTGATATCCAAAGTTATATAATTTTTGTACGGCTTTAGATTTGGCCAAGACTGATCTCAAATATATCAATGAAGCTTATATTGCTTCAGCCGAGATATTAGTAAGTAATATTGACAGATATTAGTAAGTAATATTGACTGTAATAAATAATATATAAACTAACAACAAGAATAACATAAACTATAGTACAGTCGGAATGAAGCACATCATTTTTTACCAATAAACAATTGTGTAGGTGCAGAAGTTTCCGGTAGCAGCTTCCATGTCACAAGTATAGAAGAAAATGCAAAAAACAGTTCAGATTGAATAAAGAGTTCGCTTGTTGCATGACGCTAATCATAGCAACAATAAATGTTGTTATTTTAATGTGGTGGTCTGTATGATCATGTACGTATCACTCAATAACTATTTCACGAGATATGACAGTTAGCGACTTTCACGTCACACACCGCAATAAATAGAGAAAAATAATATATTTTGTGCCATGATATACAAGAACAAGTACGAAAAATAACATATTCATGTAAGTACATGTACTCATATGTCTGATTGCTGTATAATCACATAGCACACAACTTGACTCGATAAATATTTCACGAGATATGGCAGTTAGCGACTGTCACGTCACACACCGCAATAAATGGTGATGCTTATATATTTTGTGCTATGATGTAGATATTAAACAGGCATAGACAATTAACACATTTATGAGTACCGTACTGTTATATATGATGAGATTACCAACAAATATTATTTGTTTTCGCAAGACAATTCTTCCTGTTTGTGACAAAATACAATACATTGTTTCCCGTGTTTCTTGCACCTACAACGCTGTCCATCACACTTCCCATTACATCTGCAGAGAACAATTGCACCAGATGGTGGCGGATTTAATGATTTTCTGGGTAGTAGTGTCTGATTGTCGATCAGCCATCCATAATTTGGAGGATTTAAATTTGAATGGGGTTGTTGAAGAAGACACAGGACATTACGAACAACACAATAAGCTCTGTGAATATGTCCTCTAATTACACTCGAGGCTGGCGGTAGACTGACTTTGCAGTGGCATTGGTCTTGTAGGTCTTACATAATATTGCACTCGCAGCTGATCAAAAGAGAGCGATGCTGGCTTAAGCTTTGTACCAGCCCACACATGTACAAGGTACTCCTCCACTTGATTGATGACCTGTTCACTTAGCTCTTGTGTCTCCCCAAATTCAGATAAAAATGTATGGGGGTCACATGCCAGAGCTGCACGATTTGTGCCAATTTTGCTCAGTGCATCATCACCTGCTAGTACATGTGCTTTGACGAGCTCTCCACAAAGTACATCTCCTAATTTTCTTGCAAGTATATGGAGAGGAATATGGCGCCTGTGTTCTCCTGAACCAAACTCTATCCACAGCTCCAGAAGGCCCATCTCTCGCCATTGAGGGATAAATCGTAGTAGACGAGCAACGGTGTCTGTATCATTCGAGATTACAAGAAGACGTTTACTTCCGCGATTTACTTCCCGCTCGCAATGAATCATTATTCTGTCATCTGCTTCTTCAACATGACAATTCAATGAATTCAGTTCTGAAGTCTCTGTAGAAAGCGGTGCAGACAACCCGTCTGCACCCAGAAATTGAGCTGACACAATCCCTTCGTCTGTGACGGATCCACTCAGGACAACATCCAGCTTGGCGAGATCTGGTGTTGAAGAAGCCATATTGCGTGCAAGTTGCTGCAGATTGGTTTTGTTAGCTGGCGATGTCCAAAATTTGTCAAGCTGCTTCGGTATTCGAATTTCAGCTGTGATCTCATTTAAGTCGACACATTCAACTCCTCCTGCACGTCGTGCCCTTTCCCCACTTTTAGTAGATAACTCGAGGCAGCTGTCGAACATAACATGCAGACTGGTCCTAGAACAAACTGTGGAACCTGCGGATAAGACACTTCTGATCACTTTTTCGAATGTTTCAAAATATATCAAGTTTTTAAATGATCTAACTTTTGACATAAAGTCCAAAATAACTGCTAAATGTCCGCCAGTAAAATTCATGTCATTAACGGTCAAATATCCCTCCAAATGAGCGATAAGTGAGCTCTTGTTGGGTTTGCAAGGGATGTCTCCTTCAAATAATGTAGACACAGGTAGAATATCATAGCTCAATATAGCATCTAATTGCATGCCACGCTCCATCAAAATATCAATGTCACGCTGTGCTGACGCAATCATTTTTGCTGTTACAGTATTGACCTGTCTATTGTGAGACTCAGACTCTGGTTTCAAGTCCATTTGTGGCAGGTTTCGTTTTGTTATCGTAGCGGAAAGTTTTTTAGTTCTGTGTACAAAACGTTCATTCCGATATTCCTTGACCAGTCGATTACCGTTCTCTTCCAGATTTAAAAGCCTTTTTGCCACTTCTTTGTCCACAAGCTGTTTGTTGATGAGGTTGTGGAGCTTGATGTATGGCTGCACAATGACGTAAGGGTTACCTTTTCCTTTCAAAAAGTTTAAAAGTTTTGCCACATTTTCGTTAAGTTGATTCGCTTTGCGACCTGTAAGCTCATGATGAACCCTTGTGGATTCACAATGATTCATTGACTGATCATTCATTATTTCTCTGAAATTGTTAGAGATGAGAAGAATTTCGTGGAAGATAAGCTGCCACTCAACTGTGATGGCGAGATTTTTTGTGTTACCCACAATGCCCCCGTGACTTTTTGATGATCGCTGTATTGATTGTTCCAGCTTCATATCTGGAGCAACAGCATTGAAATATCCACCAGCTTGTTCCTTCACAACAAATTGACCTGACATGAACTGCTCAAATATATGAGGATGTGTCACCTCTAGAACTTTTGTGGATTCAAGATAAAAGGTACCATAACGCAGGTAATTATTACAGTCACTTTCCCTGAAGATTGGAAGAGACCTTTCAACGTTGGCTATATGTAAAGAGAAGTTCCTCTCTCTGTCTGATCAAACAATATGCTTTATCATTGTAGCTATGTGTTGGAATGTTTGTAGGTATTGGCACACCTCTGATTTTGCGCAACACTCTTTGAGAAACTTGTCTTGAAGTTCTAAAGATAGATCTGCAAAGATTTTAAAATTTTCAACTGATCTCTCTTTTTGACAAAGGGACCTTTGTACATCACTTCCACATGCCAGCACAGCGTTATTGACTGTACTTCCACGGTCTTGCCAAAATGACTCCCAAGCCAATGAGCTGATCAAATCTGAAACCATCATTATTCCACGGAAGGAGCGAACATAATGACTGCCTTCTAGTTCTGTTTTTAATGTAAGCTTGCCAAACACTCCAGTTTCAATGAGTGTGTCTTCGATACCCGATCCATGGAGATATCGACCAGCACACTTCAATAATATCTTGACCCAGTGAAACATACTCATCATACCATGTACATCTGAAAATTCATCTGGTTCAGCTATTATAATATCAGCCACCGTGTGAAAAACACCCTCATCACAAAATACAGGTATCACAGATTGGGATGAATTAAGCTGTCGCCGAACACTTTGAAAGTTTTGAAGGCCTTTGCGCACTGTAGCATAGTCAGTTACAGGAGATGGAACCAGAGGCATAAATCCCACACGTATGAGAGGCACTACTGCTGTAGATACTAGTGAATGTGACCCGCCCCATGTGGGGATGTTATCTGGAGGTAAATCATTGTTATATGGCAGACCACACCTTATGAGGGATATAAAAAATTCTCGTGTGTCAGCTTCTGTCAGAGCAGATACACAATTAAGATCGGACTGTGAAGTTATTTCTTCTATGAGTTTGAAATTTGGAGGAAGGCTAGGTTTCATTGGTGGTTTGAAATGATTAGTCACGGCTTGGCACGGTAGTTTCTGTGGTAGCCTTGCTGTGCTTTTGCTTAGGCTCATTTCTGAAACTCTAGGTTTTGATTGATGTGCAGATAGTATCTCTTGATAAAGCACTTGCATGGTGATATGATCAGATTCAGTACCTGAGATAGAAGATCGATAACTGAAATCCCCATTATCCATAGCTCCACAGGTGCATACATTTTGAGAAAAAGTGCTTGGGACAGGGACCCCATCTTTATCAGATTTAGCTACTGTATATGCGTTTCCTAGACCTTCTTACATCATTGTAACTGCAACTGACCCCCATATGGTTTGTTGCTGTCAACACTTCACGACTGCGGCTCTTTCCATACTGATATTGTCGAAATGAAGTAGTCAAAGGGGTTTTCTTAGTCCCGTGAAAAAGTTGATTGTATATAATCTGAAAAAGGCAATGCAGTTGGTTGTGCTGATTGTGAATAGCCCATTCAACATCCACTGTATTTTCATCTGTATATACTTCTCAATATCACTGTTTTCATTCATATCGGCCTCATTCTCTGTGCAAATATCATCGTAAATATTTTCCATCCGCAACATTTCAATTTTAAGCATGCGTGACCTTTTATTACCAAATAAAGCAGCAAAGAAGGTGAGTACTTGATCTGGCATATGGGTCTTTTCCAACGACTCCTTCAGCTCACTACCATCACAAAAGCTATCTTCAAGTTTGAAATCAACGTTTCTAAAAGACTCTCTAAGAATTTCGCTTGCTGACGTTACTACGTCCCTATTACGAATTGTCCTGGTCAGGTCGTCAATGGAAATATCTGCTGAAAAACACATTTCAGGCTCATTCACTTTATGACTGGGGCAAAAGCGAATTCTGTTATCATAGTAATCAATGAGCATTTTTTACATCACGATTATACACTTCAACACTATCATTCTCAGCCATCATCATCTCCCTGATTTCTGTCAGTGTAAATACATACCCGTCTTTGATCAGTGGGTCGAGGTCAGATAAGATTTTGTTGAAAACGTTATACTTGATGCTACTTGTTGCGTTTATTTCATTTATGCATTGGTTGTTCTGTGTTGATTTTAAAACATATTGTTTAAAACAACTCACATGATAGTACAAATCTGCAGCATATACGTCTTCAGGACAACTTAAGTCCGCACATCTGCTAAGTACATCGTCTTTGTGGAAATTCATAGCATTTAAAACTTATTTGAACTTTCAAACTCACAGAGTCTAAATTTTTCACGCACCTGTTTTCCTTTGCGTTTCTCCCAGGCTCTCTCATTACCACATATGACGCATTCTCGATAATCTGAATGTAGATCTAGTGGCATACTTGGGGCAGGACGTGGTGTAGTGGAGCTCCGTGTGGACGGTTTGTGGTTAGATGGATTTTCTTCTTGTTTTGTTTCTTCTGCGTAGTCTGTGTCATTACGGTCGTAGTTTAACTTTAGAGGTCGAAACTGCCGTGTACCTGTATATTTCTTGTAACATGAATATGTATTGTGATACCTAAATTCAAAGTCACTTCCAATAGATTTTAGGCGCTTGTTCACAACATCATCTTTAAGTTCAGCTACATCGCGTAGCCTCTTTCTGCCAGTCTCTCCAGTGTAGAGTCGTTCTGGTGTCTTGGACTTTGTTGCTGATTGACAAAATTTAATAATACATCTGACAGGGAAAACAGGAACGGAGACAGCTGTTGCACTGCAAAGCTTAAGGCCTTCTGGGGTGGTCTTCTTACCAACGTTATCGCTTGCCATTTTACAAATATTTGTTTGCCATAACAATAAGTTACTATCAACACGTTCAATAGGCCCTATGTTATATACTATGTTAGCGTAGTATACAAAACCACTGATAACTAACGTTTATCATTTGAATCTGAGGTTCAGAATAGGGTTAGAAAGTTAGTAGTATGACACAGGTATCAGTTATGATGTCACAATTTAAGGATAATATTTATTTTAAACATATTTATCAATTTTGATTAATTCATAATATATTTTGTAAATTAATTCAATAAAACAATAGAAAACTCATTATTTCGTGACAAAAACGTCGAGAACCATGCACAGTTTCTTGTTTCTTTATGACCCATTAATAGCTGTCTTTCCGTATATAGCCATAATCTTGGGCACCTTGAACCATTTATGACCATTTATAGCCATAACTATATCTCAATAGCCATCAGCCATATATTTTCATTATGTAAACAGTGTCCAAAATTATTTCGAATAATGCCACTAGATTAAAACACCATATTGGACACTAAAATCATTGATATTTGTCTATTCTGTCCAAAATATTCTGTCTATTCTGTCCCGCATACATGAAAACCATGATACACACAAAAAACATGAATCTGCCTCTTTTATGTCGAAAATGATATCGATTTATTGTTTGACCTTGGACAAATGGCGGCCATATTGGATTGTTACCCACAATGCAATGTCTAAAACATTTTCTGACAACACCACTATGTCCGGCATAGCTGAAAACCCCATGATGGACACCAAAAACATAATCTGCCTCTTTTATGTCGAAAATGATATCAATTAGTTGTTTGACCTTGGACAAATGGCAGCCATCTTGGATTTTTGACCCACAATGCAGTGTCAAAAATATTTTCTGACAACGCCACTGTGTCGGGCTTACCTGAAAACCCCATAATAGACAGAAAAAACATGAATCTATCTATATTGTGCTGAAAATGATATCGATTTAATGTTTGACCTTAGCTAAATGGCGGCATCTTGGATTTTACCCACAATGCAATGCCTAAAGTAATTTCTGAAAACCCTATAGTAGACACCAAAATTATGAAGCTGCGCCTATTCTATGAAAAGTTATATCAATTAAATGTTTGACCTTGGCAAAATGGCGGCCATCTTGGAAAATGGCCGATTTCTGAGATTCGCTGTAAATTGAAAAAAAACACCTAGTAAATTATTGACGCTAGAGGTATCCTATATTCAAATCGACCGTCAAAATCTATGCCTAAAGAGATGTATACGGGACTTTATGGCAGGGCCTGGACTACTTATCGTAGCGCTGATCCGTCACTCAGCCAACATACACACTTCATAGGGCCTACCAGCGCGGGAACATAAACAGGTGTACACAGTCTATTCTAACCCGATAGTGTACACCAAATTTTTACCTTGGCAATTAAAAACGTGAAACTGATATCAGTTCACATCGAGCTTGATGCAGCACCTCCCAAATTATGAAAATCATCAGATGTGGTTGCAAAGCTGGTAGCACATGTAGCATGGCTCAATGCAGCTGCAAGAGAGCAGGTCTGCTTTGTTAAGTGAGTTGATATGCTCTGTAAGTATTGATGAAAATGAGGCATAAATTTCACACCTCTTTCAGGCTAATTTTGTTTTATGAATTCGTGTGATGTTTTATAGTGTATTTCGATATAAATAAATAAATATGTATATATAGCCAAAGTCAATATCCAAAATATCTTTTTAATAGTTTTTATTGCCAATTGGTAGTAATTGATAGATTAAATAGCTCACATGTATCTCAGAAAAATGAGGATAAACCTGTTCCCAATAAAACATCTAATGACGGCCATCTTGGATAGAATATTAAAAAATAATTCAGAAATACAAACTAAACATGGCGCTAGGCGGCTATTTTGAATTTTAATTAAAAATATATTCCTTTCAGAGGGAACTTGAAGATTTTTTACAGGTGGTACAGGAGGACATTCACAACACTTCCTTATGTTACCAGATCACACATAAGCTGGTATGGCATAAAATACCATGTAATTACCCATTCATAGACCTATTTGATTTATTGTACAAAGAAAATGATAAAAAATAAGTGTTATGATATACTGTACAATTAGGATTGCGGTACAGAAAACTGTTGAATAAAGTTAATTTTTCACAATTAATTTTGCATTTCTCTGCTGCTCAACAGCTTTTGGAGACACATCCACATGTCTTTGCTTCATCGATGTAACCCAGTTGACCTGCAACAAAACATCATCATTACAGTAATAAACTGACTGCCTGACTGCCTGACTGCCTGACTGACTGCCTGACTGACTGACTGACTGACCGACCGACCGACCGACCGACCGACCGACCGACCGACCGACCGACCGACCGACCGACCGACCGACCGACCGACCGACCGACCGACCGACCGACCGACCGACCGACCGACCGACCGACCGACCGACCGACCGACCGACCGACCGACCGACCGACCGACCGACCGACCGACCGAGCGACCGACCGATCAATCGATCAATCGATCAATCGCTCACTCACTCACTCACTCACTCACTCACTCACTCACTCACTCACTCACTCACTCACTCACTCACTCACTCACTCACTCACTCACTCACTCACTCACTCACTCACTCACTCACTCATTCACTCACTCACTCACTCACTCACTCACTCACTCACTCACTCACTCACTTAAGCTTACCATTGCAGAATAAGAATTGCCTGCCTGTTGTCGTAGCTTCACAACAAGAACAATATTTGCTTTCACCATCGAAAAAGAACTGATAACTCGGGCAAGAACCATAGCACCAGTAGGTCTTCACAGAACACCCATTAATATTTACTGTATGCTCATGTATTTGGCAATCTGGATATCAAATAAAAAATAGTGATATCGTAAAAGCATAGCACAGCAATTGATTTATGTAAAATGGGTCATATAATCTACGACAACGCTTAAAATAGCCAAGGCATACTATTTCAGATGAAAGTTTGTTGGAATTGTCTATTTTGGGGATGAAGGTCATTTTGTGACTTACATAATTTTGTTAATACAAACCGCTTCAACATGTTGAAATGTTCAGGAGGATAAATTAAACAAAAACTACTGTTCCAAAATACGAATAGCACAAATAAAACGAATACTTAATTAAAACATAAATATTGAGACAATATGATCATCAAACGACACTCGCAAATCACAACTTTGTCCCAAACTGTCTGACGAAAGCACTGGAATCATTGTGTGAGAATTTAATTATTTCCATTTGCAGAATTCATTTCTTGAAATATATTTCTTCCGGAAATTATTGATGACGCTACACAAAAAGAAGCCCCATATATACATCGAGCATAATTCATGAAAGGTTCATGGTATTTCACAAAATGAATTGTGACAAAATCAATGTATTTGAAAACAGCCACCAAACGATGTATGAACTTTTAAATTCCGATTATGAATTTCCTTATATTTATTTAAAATAAAAAAACCTAGCGATACCTTCGTTTTTGAGATTATGTATTTATTTGTTGAATACTGTAGATCTGGTAATTTTCGCGTGTTTATATTTTCGCGAATTTCTGATTTTGCGATTTTTCAGTTTAGAATTCGCGAATCTTCATTTTTCTTTAATAGCGCTGGATAGACTCGGCGCATCTACACGATATATTGCTGAATTATCACAAATCATGTTTAATGAGACAACTTAAAACAGAGTAATTGGGGGCCTTTCCACAATTACGTGATGCGTTACAGAACGTTATGAGGGGGGGGGGTGGGGGGGGGTGGGGGTGGCCATAGGTCAGTGCTATGTAAAAAAATATCTTTTTTTATTGCTAACATAAGGATTAAAAAAACAGTGTACAAAATGAAACCACCTTTAGATGATTAGGCCTACTCAGTCAATTCGCTGGCGATTTTCATGACATTTTGCAAGCACTAATTCTAATCATTTGGCAAATAGAGTTGACACTTCCAAAAAATATATTGTAGGCCCACTTTAAAAGTTACTACCCGTTCACTTCATTTTGGCTTGATGTCAAACGGTCTAATTTTAGATATACTCACTGAAATAGGATTATAGCAATAAGAGCTAGTTTAAATTTTGGATAATCTTCCACAGTCATAGTTAAGTAGGCATACAAACTCATTTTAACTATAGTAGTATTCACATCAACTGTGGTGAATGATTTTCGCTGATATGTCAGTCACTTCTCAACCGATTTTCATAAAGCTTTAAAAGCCCTATTTCTAATAATGCGACAAACGGACTAACGGACGGACTAATAGGTTTTATAAAATGTAAATGTCGCCCTCTATAAACCCATTAACTTTAACTGAGCATTTTATTAGATCTACATGTGAAATGGCCTAATTTCTGAAGTACCTAGTAAAACTTCGCGGAATGTATGTATGTTTCGGATAGTCGCCACATGACTGGGAAATATTGTGTGTAAAATTTCATGAAAATTTGTTGAGTGGGGGTGGGGGGGGGTACAAAGCAAACTTGACGTAAATTACAGGGGGAGTCGAATTCGTGCTACAAAACGTTACCAGCGCTACGTAATTGTTGAACGTAATTGTTTACGTAATTGTTTACGAATGTCTTGAACGTAATTGTTCACGTAATTGTTTACGAATGTCTTATCCGAATCGTCAACAGACAGCTCTCGCTAGAACGTCAGTGCTACCTGTGTAGCAGAATTATGGCAAGAGCTAATTGTTTACTTAATTGTTTACGGATGCCTTACCCGTCTGAGCATATGTAGTTTGCAGGCAGCAGATTGAGACGGCCAGTATCAGCCCTAGTACAAATAATGGTCTAGTCATCATCTCCACTGAAATAAAATTCATATAATTAGCTTGATCAAGACAAATCATGTACATGCATGCTGATACACTTCATGAATGACTACGGAAATAATAGAGACTGACCCAGCAGACACAAGACGTTGAATCAATGTTGGTTTAACGTTGGTTAACCGTCTATGACGTTGGATCAACGCTAAACCAACATTAATTCAACCTCTTGTGTTTGATGGGAAAACTCTTCGCAACAATCTCGAAACGAGCATAGCGGATATCTCGAAAAGCGACAGATCGTTCTCGTTTAAAACGTCAATGCCACCTGTGTCACAGGATTATGACAAAACTTATACTGTTATATGATGATGTCATGTAAAATTAAAATGATTCTACCCAAGTTTCTACATAAATTATCGAATATTCCATCAGTAGAGCAGCCTGAAATCAAATCTAAAGTGCACTTTTTCGAACGTGCGGCAGAAGATTGAATTAAGTAAAGTTTATTTAGAGCTCATCGTCAAAACCATGAAATCTACAACACATTCCTACAAGCGGTTAGTGTGCTGAAAAATTGTCTGAATGTCCTGATAACGCCCATCACACATATATTCAACATTTCAATGGAAACTATACATTTCCTCAAAAACGTGTGACTGCTACTTAAAAAACATCTGTTACTAAAAACAAACAGAGAAATTACAAGTCCGTATCTAACAGTTCTGCAAATAGTCAGAAAAGATAGTAACAAACGGTCTTCAAGCTCATATCATAATCACCTATCTAATATCCAATCCTTTACATTCAGCTAATCAGAAACATCATTAAACAGAAATAAAATGAAATGAATGTAGTTTTAGGCCACCTTTGTGCACATATAGGCTAAACTGGACAGAAAAACCTCCTGAGGATGGTGAGATGATACTGCCATCCAGACACAGGATTTAAAATTAGAGCCCTGGCGGTCTAACACGCTTTTTCACGAGTGAGCGGAGAAGAAACATTTTGTTTCTTTAACATTTTACGGCCAGAGTGGGGCTGGAAACCGTGATCTCAGACTTTCCAAGCAGGCCGCTTTAACCACTGCCCAGGGCCCCTGCCCTCATTCTACAATATCAGCGTTACTAAAGGTACATATCAATGATATCATTGTTAGCATGGGCAAGTACGAGGCTAGAGCTCTGACACTGCTTGATTTTGAAATCGCCTTCTTTCGACACAATTGATGGTGGTGGATGTGCGGGCGGTCGACGGACAGACAGACGGACAGACAGCTAGATAAACAAGTATAATATAGATAAATAAATCACTATCTGACTGACTGACTAACTGACTCTCTGACCGACCGCGGACCGACCGACCGAACGATGGATAAATAAATAAATAAACAAATAACTACATCGTGTATTAGTCAGAAATCTCAGCTTCACCAACCATCGGTACGATGATAGTAATTATCTCACCTTTTACTAGCCCGACTTTTACTTGTCTGATTTGTAGTGCGCTGATGCTTAGATATAGTCCTAATTATAGCTGTAGTACTCCGACTCACAGTGGAAATAAATGCCTGGTTCTCCTTCAATCTTTATATGGATATTCTCCTGTCCCGACGAACCACACGGTTCTTTCTTGGTACGCGAATGACCTGGTATTGATGTTGATGCACAGAAAACACCCACGATACGACCCGCGATATTATACAAACGGTACGATCTATTTTCTACAAAGCGCTGTTTAGAGAGACAAGGTCAAACTAAGAAAGTAATTAGAGTCACCATTTACAATACCCGACATCACACTTGAATGTTTTCTAATTATTATACGTATTGAATATATGGGTCTGCAGAATATGTAGTGGAGAGGTTGCCGACACGGGTCATTGGCGGTCCAGTGCTGTAGAGCGGAGGACACATATAATATATATTCTTGACAATATGCAAGATATTTACATTATTTACCACAACTGATTTTCCTTAGAAGAACTTATAGCATCTGTCCGACAACATTTTTGTTTTAAAAACACTTCGGCAGCATAGCATCAGCCAAATATCTCGCGCCATCTTACCCCGTGAATTTGGGGTAATACAATGCTATGTCATGGGTAAAATGAACAACTGTTATTAGTCCGGCAGCCAAATTGAGGATTTTTAGGTTTACCTTGTTTTGGCTGATATACTTTTTCTCGACTAATTATGCATTTGTAGCATCCTAATGATGTAGCATCCTAATCTCAGTCGGCATTTAGTTGACCTAACTCCATTATACCGTGTTCCAGGTGATATTTTTATAAGTAGCATATGTTCTAATGCAGTGTAATATGTTTGATGATGTTATTTTGGTCGACGACCGCTTGGTATTGTTGTCCAGCCAGTGTATTTTTCACTTCAATCAGAGTACTGGACTTGGTGACTGCTTGCTGAAGTGTGGGCTCGCACAATCAATTGTTTCAAATAGTTTACGGAACACGAAGATAAATGTATATGTGGCGTCTTCCAGGAATTACAGATACGTGTTTATCCTTTTCAAAAATGGTATGCTATGACGTCTTAAGATAAACGAAAGGTGAATAGAACAAATACCATGTCCCTACTTAAATCCAGATGTGGTGTGGTTGATGTCAGCTTGCCCACTCTCTTTTTAATCCAACGTTTTCTTCTTTTTGTGACGATTGGTCCATGGTTTAGCATGTATATTTTGATATAAGTGAATCATATAGATTCAGGTTTGGTAATAACATTTTTAGAGAAAGCTCTTCTTCTGCTATGACACTTGATGAAATGTCAGCTGATTTTCACAATTATCCCACCTCCTGTCGCTTGAAATATTTCTATATTGTTTGGTACTTATTAATATACAAGCCATTTACATCATCCAAGGTTAACAAAGGCCTACGAGAGAAAATAAGACTGGTCCATCAAATATTTTCATCTCTTCAAACTAGCATTTACGGATTGAAGAAGAAGAAGAAGTGTTTATTCAACCATCAAAATAATTTAATGAAAGATGAGTGAAACAATTTAAAGGGTGGTTTGGAAGACCTCCATTATGACCACAAGGTCGCTAGCATGGAGGCCACTCATGATGTCATCTATATAAACATATAACATACTGAAATTATGAGTAGTATACATATGGGCTATACATGTGAAGTGACCGAATATAATAGGTGTACTATAAAGTTTAACCTATAAACGTAGTAGTTATATAAAATAAGTTGGAAAAAATAACTTTGATTCTGCCGTGCAAAGCCAAAAGGCAGCATCTGCCCTCTATACAAATAGGCTGATCCTGCCGTTTGGCCCCACAGAGCAGAGTTCACTAGTTAAAATTGATACTGCATACATAACAGTTTGTGATATTACAATCAGTAGCATATGTGTCTACAAATATAAATTTGACATACGTTGAAAACCCGTTAAAACTATGAGTGTGTACTTTATCGGTTATTGATCGTGGCATGCTTTTTACAGTTTTGGGTAATTGATATCGAGCACAAGCTTTGGCAAAATTATGTTTTACAAAAGTTATGCTTAATTTATGTTGATTTCTTGTGTTATGAGCATGGATTTCAGAATTGAGCCTAAGATTAAATACTCAAAGTATTTCGGGAGTGAATTATGCTCGTTTTTAAAGTACCATTTTAATAAATGAAGGGGATATATGTCGTTTATTTTTAGGATGTTCAATTCTTCAAATATTGATTCTGTGTGAGACAGGCGAGATTTCTTACGTATTATTCGTGCTGCTCTTTTTTGTAATTTAAAAATTCGATTGTGTTTGCTGCCCCATAAAAGAATGCATTAGTTAACGTGTGGCATTATTAGAGAATTGTAGATATTAATAAGAATATTTTGAGGAAGAGTGAATTTTAGTTTGTTCATTATACCTATTTTTCTGACTATTTATTTGAGCCTTTGTTTAAATGATTTTCCCAAGTAAGATTTGTGTCTATGATCACCCCTAAAAAGTTAAAATTATCAATACATTTAATTTGTATTTCATTAATTTTGACAATTAGTAATTTAATTTGTTTCTGTGGTTTTCTGAATATTATGAGTTTTAACTTAGCTGAATTAAGTGATAATTTGTTTACTTTCAACCAAGTTGTGCCGTAGTTGTGAAATATGTGTACACTTTATGATACTTAGTCAAACAGTCTGAGTCGTAATGGACACACATATTTAAATCAGATGATAATTGAAAGGATTTGGTCAAATCTGAACCACATAGGTGAAGGTATGACGTCATATCATACCATGTTTAAAAAAAATGGTATTTCAGTAGAGCGTCTAACTCCCTCGCCTGTCATGTATGCGTCCTGGGTTCGAACATGCTGGTCCTGTGTAGGTTTTTCAGAGAAATATCCTTGTTTCTTCCTTCTCAATGTGATTACTCGATCACGTTAGTGGTGACCTCGTCGAGATAACGTTGAGACAATTGTATCAACGTTAATTTTGCGCAGGCCTACCGTGGGATACACATCAATAACTATGACTGACAGGGTCCAGTGATGATGGTTTAGTGTAATGCACAGCTGATCAGATCTCAAATGGTTGAATGCCTAGGTTTAATCTGGGCCATGTAGCAGCCACCTGGTCCATCATATTGCAACTGTAGTCTTGCTAGCACTTGAAGGGTTCCCAGCAAACACAAAACATTTGTATAACATTTGTACAATGCTGGACCAACGTCGACAGACGTGTTCAAAGCCGTGATCATCTAACTGGGTTAATGGTTTCTGATCTGTATCAGGTTGACGACAGGTGCGATCACCCGTCTGTGCGCAACACATTGTAACTATAATGGTTAAAACAGCTCCTTGGGATGATATCAATTTTCGTTTTTAGTTTTGTAGTGAAGTAGTGTATCCCCCAGATCATGATTTTATTTTTTCCAGAGTTTTTAGATTAAAACAAATATTTTTTAAAAAACAGTTCTATGTATCCACTTAAAACCCAAACAATTTTTTGTATACCTAAACACTTGCTAAAGGACGGTTGAATGTTCCTTCCGCATCGGGCCACATGTTGATGCCGTCGGCCCAGCGTTGTATAAGACACCAATTAGCGGTGATTGCTTTGATATCACCGTCCAAGACGTGGGAATATGTGGTGTAAAGTGCTCTATATTGCTGACTTGTTTTGTTTAAATGGCAATATACGACCTGGAAATATAACTATTTCACTCTTTGTCGGTGCTTTAAAATTGTTTTTTGACTTTTTTATATTTTTAGTTAGGACCAGTAGGCTATATAGCTTCTCTAAATTAAATTTTTAAAATTGACAAAATTGAAAATGTCTCATCCCACGGGGTCCCTTTAATTAACTGGATATAATTTATACTCCCTTGTATAAAAAAATATATTGGATAACAAGTTTGGTATTTTACAATAAATTATTATTTAATAATAAATAATACAATCATAACAATGACGCCTGCATCTACAACATTGTTGGAATTCATATTAATTGACCCATAACATTATTCAAGCATTAAAGGGACTGGCCCAGGCTAAAATCATAAAAAAATCGGTGATTTTATTTTGGGTTCTTAATATGACCATATGATGTAAACATGTCAAAAGACTAGAACTGCAATTTTTATTTTATTTTTGTGCTGCGCATTCACCAGTCAGGCTAGATATAGAGACGAAATTCCTGATTTCTAATTATTGACAACCATGTCAAAAATAGGAAATGCGGGAATTTCGTCTCTATATCTAGTCTAACTGGTGAATGCGCAGCACAAAAATTATAAAAATTTGCAGTTCTAGTCCATGTACATGTTTACATCATATAGTCATATTAAGAACCCGAAATAAAATCACCGATTTTTTGATGATTTTAGCCTGGGCCAGTCCCTTTAAAGGTATGGTCAACTGTCAAAATTCGCAGGACAAGGGTCCCCCAGAATGCAATAGTGCCCGTGGGTAGGCCAGGGCCCTATTCCATAATGATACTAAATATGCGTTTCATACCCAAAGCCTCTTTAAGAGCAAGTTCTCAAATCGCAGCAAGTTCATCTATACTTGAGCGACACCTATGAGTTAATAATTCAAAGGCCTTAGCCCTTGCTCCTACTTGGTCGCTGGCTTTCAAACAAACTGACTGTATTACTGCGGGGATTTGGAAACTGCCTGACCCCACAGCCTGTATTGACACACAGTAAACACAAAACATTTGTATGACTTTATGCAATGCTGGACCAACGTCGAAGACGTTGGGCCGACGCTGTATAAATGTTATACAAATATCTTGTGTTTGCTTGGCAGGAGGACTTTCTCTCAAACATTGTACATTTATCCAAGGCTGGTTCAATGTTGGGCCAGCGACGCAGACGTTGGCCTAACATTAAAACAGCATTGGATCAATGTCTCATTTAAGTAGTAGGCCCCTATCTTGTAGTCAGTTCAGCTGCTATATCAATGCCGTCAATCTGTACTCAATAGGCTACTGTTGGCCTACACTTGACCCAGGCATGCGCATATTGCAGTTGAATGATTTTTTAAAATTATTGCATCAATATTTATTAGTGAGTGAACCTGAAGAGTTAAAAGAATTTATCCAAATTAGGACAAATGAACTAGTTCTTGGTGAATTTAATAACACAATACCAATCGCAAATACTTCTTTACGAAGATATATTCAAACAATTCTAACAATCCAATCAAAAATAGATCGTGGACAATTATAAAAAAGTCAAATTGAGGATATGATAAATGAATAATACGTTGTAGACCTTTAGATTTTCAGATTTTTTTCAGATTTTTTTTGGGGGGGAAGGGTGTCACCTCCGCGTGGTCCCCCCTGGGCAACTTCTTAGAAGGCCAAGCACACCCAAACCTTTCATCGAACCAGGTTTTGTTATTTTTTTTGACGTGAAGTTTTTTGTCTTTGCTTTCCGGTGGTTTTTCACTGAGGTTGTTATGTTTATTTTCGATTAGTTTTCAGTTTAAATTCTTTATATATTCTTTATATATTCATATTTATATTTTTTATATGTTTTTTCATTGTACTTGTGGTGCCTTACAGTGCTCTCACGGATTGTGATCGCTCTGTCGTGCTAGTTCTCGATGACAGACCCGATCCTCAGCTGTGGGGGCATTGTAGGTCTACTCATAGTTCCTCTATGATTTGTTTTTTTTTGTGTTTGCAGTGGTTTCTCTTTGGCATCCTGGCGATGGACGGGATGTCCGAAAGAAACCAATGCCATATAATTATTTTTTCACTTTAATGTTTTAAAGGTTTCTCTGTGGCATCCTGGCGGATAATACAGCATGTCATAGAGAGGCCATTGCCGTACAATTAGCCTGTGGTGACTTACGGTGTCCTCACGGTTTGTGATCGCTCTGTGATGTCCTCCAATATCACAGACCTTATTACCAACTGTGGGGGCACTGTAAGTCTTTTTGAGAATTTGTTGTGGTTTCATGATGTCTCCGGCCGTACTGGCCGAAAAGTGAAGTAAAGAAGACATTTGCTTGCTTACTTAATGGTTTCTCTGTTCATTGTTTATGTCATTCATATTTATGTCTAAATGGGTTTACTTTTTTGATTATAGTATATAGTATTATAGTATATATTATATATTTGTTTTGACAATGACACTGTTTTAACTTAGACTTGTAGTTTTTACACAATCACTCCATTTTCATGGAGATATAGTGACTTGATAAGTCGTTCATTTTATAATAACTTCATATTTTACGTTATTTATACTGATATTTTTATACCCATTAAACTGTGTTGTAGTGCAGGCGCTACAACATGTCATCAGACTCGCTACATATAGGTGCCAGGAGCATTGTCATCTTATCATATCAAACACTTTAAACTGAATATTTTAGTACAAACATGCTTTTATTGCCTTTGTCTTTCCTTTACTACTTTGACTATACAATATGGGATATTGTAATACCTGGAAATTTCACTTAAATGGCCATACTGGCCGAAAAGTGAAGTAAAGCAAATATTTTACTTACTTACCTTCAGATTTGACAACACACACAGATATTACGTATCTTACATTCGAATTATTGTCCCCTATCTCATCCCTATTCACTTTAGACATAGTTTATAAAAATAGATCTAATCATATAAAACAATATCTATTCTAAGCGTTTTTGTTCGTTGAAAGTGATAAAATTACTTATGATACACTATTTAGAGCTTTTCATAGCGGAATCGACGCCTACTTATGTTTGGAATTAACCGATGTCAAAGCAGGGATTAGCGTGATTACGCTCATTAATCATGGCGTCATCAATTATGTTGACACATCATTAGATAGCGTCCTATGCTGACGTCATGCATCTATAGACGCTCATTGATCATTCACAATGTGTATGAGTCATGCCCTCCTTACATGGGACACTCAATAATCATTCACTAACCAATGACGCTCATTAATCATCCACAGTATGTATGATTCATAGAACAATAATGAGTCACTCAACAACACTACATGCACATAGCCATTGATGAGCTGATGCTTATTAATATTTTGAACCAGCCAATTAAAAAAAGCACTTAGTGTCATGACATGACGCCCATTAATCATTCGTGTATGAGTCATCAACCCAATGACAATTAATATATATTATGTTGTCATTATACACCTATAGATGCTCATTAATCATTCATAATGTGGATGATATTCAAGCAATTACATTGATTAGCATCATGATGTTAATCATTGTTAATAATACAACAAATAATCATACAATAACCCCCTTGGAATCAATATTCAAAGAAAAAGGTCCTGAGTTATATCCTGTTTCAATTGTCATAGAGGCCTATTCATCATTACTAACACTAATTATCATGATGGGGGTAATTAATACACAATAACCCTTGAGAATCAATAAATAAAAAAAAGCTCTAATGGAATCCAAAGGGTACAAGGTGAGGTGATGCATGTCCAATGCTCATTAATCATTCAAGCATGAGTTTCATGTTAGAACATGTATACTATTATGAGATACCAATCTATGCTGTCGTCATGCAGAGACGCTCATTAATCATTAACAGTGATGCTCCCAGCGTCAAAACATGACACCCATTAATTATTCCAGCATGAGTCATCATACTAGCAGGATCATTAAACATAAATACCAATAATATGACAATGACGCTCAATAATCATTCAGTACAAAAATAACCCCATGACGCTCATTAATCATTCACATTGATGCTCCCAGCGTCAAAACATGACGCCTATTAATCATTTGAGCATGAGTCATCATACTAACAGAATCATGATGCCGCATACCAATAATATGACAATGACGCGCATTAATCATTCAGCCATCCAATCACATTGACATTCCCAGCGTCATGACATGATGCTAGAGGGGGTGCGGGGTCACGTGCGAAGGGGGTTCTGGATCCATCTACAGGAGGAGGGGGATGACGGTGCCAACGTTAAACCAACCATATACCAATGTTGCTGGCATGAAAAGCGTTAAACCAACCATACGCCGATGATGTTATACATGAATGCTGGTTTTGGTCCTCCAGGGTCCCCTATATACTACTCCTCATGTTGAATAATATATTAACTTATTGCAAAATCAATCTATCAGGAATCCTGATGGATCACCTCTGTTGATTCTAGGTTCAGGGAGTCATGCTAGCTGACACATGTAGTCATTGCCAGATGGTAGAGCAACAATTTCTTTCAAACAAATATTGTAGGTTGGTTACATCATAACATATATTATGTAAAACTACAGGCAAAATCAGACCAAACACCTATCCACTTACCTACCTTACCTACCTTACCTGATCAAAAAGTGCAACATGTACTGCAATTAATCACCCCTCACTGTCGATCGGAAAGCTGGGAATAGTAGGTTTTCATAAAAGAAAAACTTTCATTGTACAAAATGTTTCTCACTGCATTAACCCTACTAGATTTAATTAGCGATGAGTACAAGTATCCTCAACATCAACGGCCAACACCATTACCATGATCAATGAGCAGAGGGCCCTGTTTGATTGCTTTCCAAATATTTGAAGATGATGTGCTGTCACATTGCTTTACAAATATTTTGGAAGAGGATGTGCTGTCACAAGCTGCCAATACATAGTGTACATGAAATTAAAACATCAAGAAGATTATTTTCTTACCTTGCACTAGTCTGTCTGGAATCTCATGATGCCGAATATCATGACTGTATTCATATTCAGGAAATATTTCCCTAATAGTCTACAAATTTATATATTTCACACTAATTAAGTTATTGAGAAGTAACATAACATCTGTACTAGGCACTTATTGGTAGCTCAACTGTAGGCATACTAGTCTGGCTGAAGTTTCGTATAAGCCTATCTCAATACATCACCTCAATATCTCTATATTACCTCCTGTCGCATTAAATTTACTCTTGTGAAACGTTCATAAACAACAAGTTGGCTTATACATACCCCATTCCAGTGCATTTCCATCAATCCAGGTACAGACACTGACACAGGGTCAGGAACATTTTGGATGTGATCAATTTATTCAGTGACAGTGGCAATAAACTTTGCTTTTGTGTTGAGTTCATGATTGCCTCACTTTTAGCCAATGACAAAGGCTCATACACAAGTTCATGTGTAAGTATTGCTGATATGTATCATAGGGGGCCTACAGCTTTGATACTGATATTCACTTAGAATATGAGACATTTTCATATTCTTGTCTTTATATATTATTGAGTCATCAAGATATTTGATACACTTTTTTGCTTAAACAAAGTTGTCAGCATTAAATGTGTATTAATACGTGTATCAAGGTTGCGGTGTACCTGTCTTTGTAAAATATAGGCAATTATGGCCATAATCACAAGTTGTTAGATCAATGAAGTACATATTTCGCCTGTTATTAGGGGAGCGAAGTATATCATATCACTACAAAGGTAGTGTTTTAGAATATTATCACTTTCCTACACATTGAAATACTCATTTATTGAACTTATATCGTGGTTGAAACCAATTTGACACTACAATGCTTTATTTGCTAGCCCATTTTGCTATCTCAAGACTTTGTAGTAAGACTTGTCATGGTCATCGGTGAGCATATGTTATCCCATGTGTTATCTGATAATTCTCACAAACTATGTGTAAGTCACCTATCACAATGATAACACTGTGATACTTTTGAGTTCATGATTGCTGTGTTGTACCAGTCACTACATATTTAATGAGGGCACCATTTCCATGTTTGTTTTCAACAATACTGCAATCCTCATTGAATGCTGAGCATGGGGGGATCAAATGCACACCACATGGCCTAACTACATAGATATTATGGTTGTACATTACATCAATATAAACTTTTTTCAAAAGCATGGAATGTGCAGCATTGCTTAATATGCTCTTCAACATTTCTTCTGTCGAGATATTGACATACTATATCATATTATGATAATACGCACAAGACGACGTAACGCAATTGTCGCTCACTCATATAATGAACAATTCCCTTGAGAACAAAGTTTTCTCTTGTAGGTGCTTCAATCAAAGTTTGTGGATTTCTCAGTAGTCTACAGGGAAATCAGTCTGTGGTGGAGCTGACCAACGCTGTCGTGGAACACAGACACGTTTGTGTAGGTTTTGGAGCATTAACCATTCAGGCCAACAGAAACAATCTTAGGTGATCAGGAACCATTCCAGTTCGTAGGCAGGTCTATATAACCATTCTGCTCTAACCGACGAAGGCGCACATTCTAGCTAGCATCTACTTATCTCACCCATTTTTATGCCAATGATCTCATATGAATCATCTCTACATACTCAGATTCTGTATTCTGGTGAATTTTCTAACCCAAGATCTACTTGTTTTGGTACAAATGCATAAATTATATATGTTGTAAATACAATGTCTCGAACGGAGAGTGAGCTCCATTATCACGTCCTTATCGTCATCAATGTAATCTTCTATAACATCAATAAATATGTAATGTTCATTAGAATCACTTTTGTGATGTAAATATCATCTAACAAATTCATCCACCATTGGTCCATATTTATTTGCAGAGCTGTATAATTTCTTGGGTAATATATAAATATTTTTTTAAGAAATGAGTACACACCCTTCAGTTGAGTGAAGGGATGACGAATCTGTCTCTACACAAGTTTTCAACCACTTCGAATAAAGAGTTCAGCAACAGATATGGATCTCTGAGATATCTAACATATATTTACTTGATAGAATGTGTACCTATATGATAACTTTACCAATACGACTGCGTAAGAAAAGAAACCTAACGATCACCAACATGCTCAAAAGCCACTGAAATAACAACAGCAATTCAAAATCCTATACACAGCAAAGATCGGTTGCTTAGCGTCGTGCTTTAGAGGGCTATTGAAGGCGATTTAATGTGTATGTGTTTGTTTAAGGCAATGCCTCCTAGGGTGAAAACAACAAGTCTATTTTTTGGCGCCGCATACCGATTGATGTCCGTGTCAAAGCAACATATGACTCATATTGCCCAAACTTTTTTCTAGTTTGTTTGGGCATACAATTTGTCTAATTTGTCTCTTTAATCTGGGAATTTGAGCAGGCAACATTACAGATTATAGCGTGACTATTTGAGATCTAGGCATCTAGCGAAAAGCTAGATTTTCTCTAATGACCGTTTGTTATTTTTGCAATTACTAATAATAAAATAGCTAAAAATGATTAAATCGCTTCAAAAAAACACAATGGATTGCCTTTGTATAGATTACCACCTTGGAAATGTAGACATTTCAAGTGTTATTAGCGATTGTGGTTTGGGATAGGTCTATATGGAATTATAACACATTTCATATTTAATTTGGCGGCCATTTTTTTTCAGTTTTAAACACTTTCCGGTCCAATAAAAAATTGTTATCCGCCCTAGCGCTCATCTCTGGTATGTATGGAAAATATGTGGATAGATAAATCGCTTGTAACAAAGATTTGCACCTTCTTTGCACGATAGCCCTTGATGGCTGGCTGACTATAGCGAAAAGCTAGATTTTCACTAATAATAACTAATAATAAAATAGCTGCAAATAGATAAATCGATTTAAAAGGTTCAGAAAATATAGAATAATAGTACATTTCATAGTGAATTTTGTTTTTCAGTTTAAGCACTTTCCATGACTGTAAAAAAATGTTATCCGCCCTAGCGCTCATCTCGGGGGTAGTGGTTAGCACCGCTGCCTTTCACGCCAGAGTTCGGGGTTCGGTTCCCGGTCTCGGCGGTTTGAAAGAAACAAAAATGTTTTTTCCCCATCAACGTGTGGAAGTCAGTATTGTGGGGAGCCTCCGTGACCGAGAGGTAGCGTGCTCGGTCTCAGACCGCCAGGGCTCGAATTTCGTGTCCTGTGTCTAGAGGACAGTGTCATCTTAATCATCTCACCATCCTCAGGAGGCTCTCCTGGCCCAGATTAGCCTATATGTGCACAAAGGTGGCCTAAAGCCCGATTCATTTCATTTCATCTCTGGTATCTATAGAACATATCTGAATAGATAGATTGCTTGTAACAAAGATTTGCACCATGGTGACACGATAGCCTTCGATGGCCTGCTGACCATTGGGGCCTAACGCAAATGCCCACCCTTTCCTTTCTTCAGATCCTGAATCCTGAATGGGGAACACGGTAAAAACCTCCATTAATTGCCAGACATTTCACCTTCATGTCATCGTTTGCATATCTCTCATATTTTATTATCTGTACATACTAATCTTATCTTTTATAAAAACAGATTAAGCAAAAACTAAATTAATAAAACGCAACTCAAAACTTAAAACGAAAATTTTATGAAAACAAGAATAAGAAAAAACTATAATTATTAAAACACAACGGACAATTTAAAACGAAAATTTATTCTTGGAGTAACATGTTTAACTTCATAATTGCATTATCAATCAAATCGACGACGGTGAAAGAACACCAATGGAATGATATTATTAAAGTAGCTCAAAGTATTATTTCAATATGGGTATTTGTGAATTGATACGTTAGTCCTCCACATTTGAATATTTTATTCTCGGGATGGGTAATTGTTCTACTGAAGTGTTATTTTCGTGCAATATTTAATCAATTGAAATGTGATCTCGTATTATCAGCTTATTGAGCTTTAGTGAACAGTAATTCAGATACATAGGGCTAACTCTGATTATATACTGAATCTAACACAAGAGAAACTATAGTTAGTAACATTGCAAGCTCATCATGTTAGACCGGGTGTTAAATACTGCATTCTTTACGTGATGCATGTATTTTTGTATTTTGAAATCATTTTGTTTCTCAGATAGCTCGTTGTTTGCTCAATTGTAGCATGCGAGCTCCTTAATTTGTCTTAACATCTGGTAAAGACTTCGTCCTTCTTCGTGATGTTATCATTTGTGTGGATTAACAATCCTTCGATTTACATTCACAGCTGGTAGCTTGATAGTATAGATAAGTTCCACCTGAAACAGAGATCATGTCCTTAGTTATCGTGATAAAATCCGTGTTTCAACGATCTAGTTGCTAATAGTTAAACTAAACCGAATGAGGACAACAACAGTTCATTACTAAGGGGCACTTCTAACCATGTCGCACGGCTCTACGAATGGTGCACACGATCCGAATAAGAGAATCCCGAACCATACGTACAATTGTACATCTTCTTTCCGAATCAGCCATTCGTGGAGGTTCGGGGCAGGAGATACGCTGCCATACGAAAGTACCCCTGCGTCATCACATACCCATGCCATATAAGCCAAACCGTATGCCCAAGTCACACGTGAGTTTTTGTGTTAAAAGAGAGATGCGGTCGGCATTTATGGTCTGTCCACCAAAGAACCGAATCGAACCGTATTGGACCTCGCGCACCGCCAGCGGTCTGCCGTACCGTTTATGACCTTATAACACCATAAATTTGCGTAAGTGCCCGCAAATTATATTATGTAAACCGTAAATGACCTCAAATAACTTTGGATTTTTCCAGGTCTGAGGTTGGAAAAAGTTATTTTCGGGAATTTTGATTATTTTCACAATGTGACATAAAGTTGGCCATAAGCGGTCTAATGCGGAGATTTAAGGTTATTTGAGGTGAGATGGTTATTATAGTGAAATTTACGGTTCTGTTCGGTCCAGAAATGTTCAATGAGATCCAATACGGTCATTTACGGAATCAGTAAGGGTCATACGGAGACTTCCTGTTAAATACGGAATTATTATTTCGTGTTGGGCTCGGGTTAATACGGTCCAGGGATGAGGTCCAATACGATCCATATTCGGTCCAATACGGTCCATACTCTATAATATATGGTGTAATACGACCAGATAGGGAGAAATGTGGGTATTTTGTGTTATCTAATGTTAGTGCTCATATTACACGATCATATTAGGTCATTTACGATGCCTTGCGGACATGCTATTACGCGGTGTGACAAAAAACGTTGTCTGATACAAATTTATTCTGGTGCAAAAGCTTCTTTTGACGATCGATAATAAAACAGATAGTTGTTTTTTTATCTACAGCAAGCTATGGATTGTCGCAGCAATTACAAGCTTGTGGTAGCTGAAAATTTCAAACTTACTTCACTATATTGTTTTGAAGACTGATGCATGTAAATAAAGACAGGTGTGACTATTCGTTTATTTAACACTTAGGTGTTGTTTCTAGTAAAAAATATACATGTTAACACATAGTTAGTTGGCAGTGCGACTGGGCCATTACGAATACATTTACTGTACTATATGCATGGCATTACGCATGGTACGATCAAAGTACAATCCGAACACGAGTCGTATCGGACGAATAACGTTACGTTCGATACGAATCCATTACGTGTCACGTGAACCACATTACGTAGCACCCAGTAACACCCGCACATATCGTACTGTTATGGACCCTGAATAATCCGAAAAATGGTCATAGAGGTATAAAATCAACCAATCCTCACATATTTTTCACATTTTCATATATTTTTAAACGTTATTCGTACGGTTCGGAGGTCATACATAGGCTTACATTGCGTCCCACGCATCGACTTCTAAAACATGTTAGAAAATTTCACGAACCCTACCGTACCGTCCCGTACTCTTTCTAGTTTGTTTGGGCATACAATTTGTCTAATTTGTCTCTTTAATCTGGGAATTTGAGCAGGCAACATTACAGATTATAGCGTGACTATTTGAGATCTAGGCATCTAGCGAAAAGCTAGATTTTCTCTAATGACCGTTTGTTATTTTTGCAATTACTAATAATAAAATAGCTAAAAATGATTAAATCGCTTCAAAAAAACACAATGGATTGCCTTTGTATAGATTACCACCTTGGAAATGTAGACATTTCAAGTGTTATTAGCGATTGTGGTTTGGGATAGGTCTATATGGAATTATAACACATTTCATATTTAATTTGGCGGCCATTTTTTTTCAGTTTTAAACACTTTCCGGTCCAATAAAAAATTGTTATCCGCCCTAGCGCTCATCTCTGGTATGTATGGAAAATATGTGGATAGATAAATCGCTTGTAACAAAGATTTGCACCTTCTTTGCACGATAGCCCTTGATGGCTGGCTGACTATAGCGAAAAGCTAGATTTTCACTAATAATAACTAATAATAAAATAGCTGCAAATAGATAAATCGATTTAAAAGGTTCAGAAAATATAGAATAATAGTACATTTCATAGTGAATTTTGTTTTTCAGTTTAAGCACTTTCCATGACTGTAAAAAAATGTTATCCGCCCTAGCGCTCATCTCGGGGGTAGTGGTTAGCACCGCTGCCTTTCACGCCAGAGTTCGGGGTTCGGTTCCCGGTCTCGGCGGTTTGAAAGAAACAAAAATGTTTTTTCCCCATCAACGTGTGGAAGTCAGTATTGTGGGGAGCCTCCGTGACCGAGAGGTAGCGTGCTCGGTCTCAGACCGCCAGGGCTCGAATTTCGTGTCCTGTGTCTAGAGGACAGTGTCATCTTAATCATCTCACCATCCTCAGGAGGCTCTCCTGGCCCAGATTAGCCTATATGTGCACAAAGGTGGCCTAAAGCCCGATTCATTTCATTTCATCTCTGGTATCTATAGAACATATCTGAATAGATAGATTGCTTGTAACAAAGATTTGCACCATGGTGACACGATAGCCTTCGATGGCCTGCTGACCATTGGGGCCTAACGCAAATGCCCACCCTTTCCTTTCTTCAGATCCTGAATCCTGAATGGGGAACACGGTAAAAACCTCCATTAATTGCCAGACATTTCACCTTCATGTCATCGTTTGCATATCTCTCATATTTTATTATCTGTACATACTAATCTTATCTTTTATAAAAACAGATTAAGCAAAAACTAAATTAATAAAACGCAACTCAAAACTTAAAACGAAAATTTTATGAAAACAAGAATAAGAAAAAACTATAATTATTAAAACACAACGGACAATTTAAAACGAAAATTTATTCTTGGAGTAACATGTTTAACTTCATAATTGCATTATCAATCAAATCGACGACGGTGAAAGAACACCAATGGAATGATATTATTAAAGTAGCTCAAAGTATTATTTCAATATGGGTATTTGTGAATTGATACGTTAGTCCTCCACATTTGAATATTTTATTCTCGGGATGGGTAATTGTTCTACTGAAGTGTTATTTTCGTGCAATATTTAATCAATTGAAATGTGATCTCGTATTATCAGCTTATTGAGCTTTAGTGAACAGTAATTCAGATACATAGGGCTAACTCTGATTATATACTGAATCTAACACAAGAGAAACTATAGTTAGTAACATTGCAAGCTCATCATGTTAGACCGGGTGTTAAATACTGCATTCTTTACGTGATGCATGTATTTTTGTATTTTGAAATCATTTTGTTTCTCAGATAGCTCGTTGTTTGCTCAATTGTAGCATGCGAGCTCCTTAATTTGTCTTAACATCTGGTAAAGACTTCGTCCTTCTTCGTGATGTTATCATTTGTGTGGATTAACAATCCTTCGATTTACATTCACAGCTGGTGGCTTGATAGTATAGATAAGTTCCACCTGAAACAGAGATCATGTCCTTAGTTATCGTGATAAAATCCGTGTTTCAACGATCTAGTTGCTAATAGTTAAACTAAACCGAATGAGGACAACAACAGTTCATTACTAAGGGGCACTTCTAACCATGTCGCACGGCTCTACGAATGGTGCACACGATCCGAATAAGAGAATCCCGAACCATACGTACAATTGTACATCTTCTTTCCGAATCAGCCATTCGTGGAGGTTCGGGGCAGGAGATACGCTGCCATACGAAAGTACCCCTGCGTCATCACATACCCATGCCATATAAGCCAAACCGTATGCCCAAGTCACACGTGAGTTTTTGTGTTAAAAGAGAGATGCGGTCGGCATTTATGGTCTGTCCACCAAAGAACCGAATCGAACCGTATTGGACCTCGCGCACCGCCAGCGGTCTGCCGTACCGTTTATGACCTTATAACACCATAAATTTGCGTAAGTGCCCGCAAATTATATTATGTAAACCGTAAATGACCTCAAATAACTTTGGATTTTTCCAGGTCTGAGGTTGGAAAAAGTTATTTTCGGGAATTTTGATTATTTTCACAATGTGACATAAAGTTGGCCATAAGCGGTCTAATGCGGAGATTTAAGGTTATTTGAGGTGAGATGGTTATTATAGTGAAATTTACGGTTCTGTTCGGTCCAGAAATGTTCAATGAGATCCAATACGGTCATTTACGGAATCAGTAAGGGTCATACGGAGACTTCCTGTTAAATACGGAATTATTATTTCGTGTTGGGCTCGGGTTAATACGGTCCAGGGATGAGGTCCAATACGATCCATATTCGGTCCAATACGGTCCATACTCTATAATATACGGTGTAATACGACCAGATAGGGAGAAATGTGGGTATTTAGTGTTATCTAATGTTAGTGCTCATATTACACGATCATATTAGGTCATTTACGATGCCTTGCGGACATGCTATTACGCGGTGTGACAAAAAACGTTGTCTGATACAAATTTATTCTGGTGCAAAAGCTTCTTTTGACGATCGATAATAAAACAGATAGTTGTTTTTTTATCTACAGCAAGCTATGGATTGTCGCAGCAATTACAAGCTTGTGGTAGCTGAAAATTTCAAACTTACTTCACTATATTGTTTTGAAGACTGATGCATGTAAATAAAGACAGGTGTGACTATTCGTTTATTTAACACTTAGGTGTTGTTTCTAGTAAAAAATATACATGTTAACACATAGTTAGTTGGCAGTGCGACTGGGCCATTACGAATACATTTACTGTACTATATGCATGGCATTACGCATGGTACGATCAAAGTACAATCCGAACACGAGTCGTATCGGACGAATAACGTTACGTTCGATACGAATCCATTACGTGTCACGTGAACCACATTACGTAGCACCCAGTAACACCCGCACATATCGTACTGTTATGGACCCTGAATAATCCGAAAAATGGTCATAGAGGTATAAAATCAACCAATCCTCACATATTTTTCACATTTTCATATATTTTTAAACGTTATTCGTACGGTTCGGAGGTCATACATAGGCTTACATTGCGTCCCACGCATCGACTTCTAAAACATGTTAGAAAATTTCACGAACCCTACCGTACCGTCCCGTACTCTTCCCAACGGCTACTCACTGTACACACGGTACGAACCAAACTCCCCGATTTTTTCAAACTGATTCGGGAAGGCGATTCGTAGAGATTTGTATCCTGCTAGACAGGGATATTAGCCTTAATCAGACTCCACTTGTGAGCGACTGCTGGTGAACCTACGTCGTATTCGTTAATATTTCTAAACAAATACACATTAGTTGCCGACTTTAAAACAGTTGCCGACTTTTCAGCACGAGGTAGGCTACTAGTAACCTTTTTACATAATACACCATACGTATCTGTTAAACGTACCATTGCATGATTTCCAAATCACCTGTCTATCTTTGACCGCACAACATGTACAGCGACTGGAGCCGAACGCTTCTTCAAATGAAGGACAGTGTCCATTGCAACGATACGAGATCACCCAGCAGGTCCCAACTTTCTTCAAGAATGCCTGCTTAGCACAGTCTGCAGAAAAACATAAAACAAAATTCCTGAAAGTTTATAACTGTAGCCTACACACAACCGAGTAAGTTTTAACGCCTATTCGTGTCACTATAGGCTTGCAGCCCACATAGACCAGGAAATTAATGTCTATTGTGACTAAGGGGATTCATCAGATCGGGGTATATTGTAAACGTTTTGGTTAGGCCTATGTCTCAGCGTGTAGAAATCGCCCTGTTCTTGCCATGTTGCTATTTTGCATTCATTTAAAAACGACTAAAACATCTCTCAGGAAGTTCTAATATAGCGCGTTTTTCACAATTAATGTAACTGTTATGTGATAGGTAAATTGGGTGGCCAGAATTAGCGATTACATGTAATAGTATTGTGCTTATTGATTTTTCATATTTGTGAATCGCCGTGATGGTGAAATGATTTCTATAAAAATGCAAATTGAAAGGGAATATAATGTCTTACCATTTTGAGCATTTGTAGTTTGCAGGCAGCAAATGGTGATGACCAGTATCAGCCCTAGTACTATATATTTTCTGTCCATCTTCTTCTTTACTTATGTATTGATATAATTATTCTGTGTAAATACAATGATTATTAAGTAAGTAATGTAAATTGAATTACACGCCAGTGGTGGACATAAATGCAGATTTCTAGAAACAAGACGTTAATATAAGCCTATATGGGGAGGGAGGAAGGGGGAGTAGCAGAAAATGACAGAACAAATGAATGAATCAACTCTAAAATGTACAGAGAATAGAAACAGACCGCTAACAGTCGGGGCAATTGAGAATGTGTTTGAAATTAAAAAACGTTCACCCGATAGTGGTCTAATGCTGCGACATAGTACCAACATTACGCAAGCACCGCTTCAACGTCCCGTGTTTGCTGGGTCTGTAATATAAAATATCAACTAAATGACGGATTGCATGGATAGCGGATTGCATGGATTACACAAAAATATGGACCAGACCTCAACATAAATCCTCAGTAAATTGCAATAAAATTAATTTAAATTAGTCATAAATCTTCATTCGGCATAGCAATTTCTTTAATTGTGCGTACCGTATGTCTTTTGCATGCTACGTTACCTTCCATTTCAGGATTATTTTGTACATGTGCTATATTACAACAGCTGCTTGTATTTGGAAACCTAAATCATTTTTTACTTTTGCATAAAATGTATCTATGCTAGCATTTTTGTGATAAATCTGTCAACACCTGGTCAACGCCGGCCCCGATGGCTCATTCGTATTCACTTGGGCTTGTAGCCTCGAGGTACCAGGTTCGAATTTCGGTATGGCCGGATATTTGTCATCGTGGTTGTGCATATACAGTGCCCCGAACTGTTCAAACTAATGGAGTATACAGTGCTGTCTCTGGTCTGTACACTATAAAGTACCCTTGAAGTCATTCGAAATAATAGTAGGGCATAGTCCCGGCTTCTGATTTCCTTCTGTTGCGATATTGTCTAAAATGTGCAGAAAGCGATGTACAGCAATATATACTTACATATATAAAGCTGTCAAAATTTAATATGTACGCTAAGACTTCCAAAATTATTTTGGGAAATTTACAGGAATCATTAAATACAGTTCCCCAAATATGAACATGTGGTTTGTCTTTAATTCTGTTACGCTTTTAATATGAAATATAATTTATATCTTTTTATTCGGTGTGTAATATTACTTTTAAAATATTTATGTTGTAACATTTATAACTTTTTCTAATAAAAATATACATTTATTTTACACGAAAACTGCGGAACGGAATGACGCAAAGGAATTACAGTGATGTTATCGAAATAGAATAGCAGGACAGGTAATAATTCTATCCCTTGGCAAGCTAGAGGTTTGTGGTTGGTAATGTGGGACATTAATGTGGTACGCCGAAAAGTAGGCCTATTGGCTGGTCTCACAATATAAAATAATATTTCGAACTTGCTAACACTCTGGCGAGAGTCAGGCATCTCCCCCAATTTGGCATAGAAAATTAATACATGTAGATGGTGGTATGCTCAGTTTTGTAGCTAAATGGAGTAAATGCCGCCATTGCCTTGAGGGATTATGAACACTCGCCATGAGGCAGCAACTGCACAATACATGAACAGTAGCCTCTGTAAAAAGTTTTCGAATATGAAAGGAAATGGAAAACTTCTAATGCGCCTAAATCCTCGGTGTCCTGAGCTGAGAGGCGCTGCAAATCCGAATCGGGCTCGTTATCATTGTCCGTTTGCAGTTCCAATCCGTAGATCCAGCATGCCGAGATGATTTAGGATGGAAAAGCTTGGCAGAAATATAAAGTTATCAATTTTTTCCGAAATGACTGTGAAAATTTTGATTTTTTAATCTCAAGAGGGATACAATTTCAAAGCTGGGGTGCCGCAACCGAAAAAGCGGCAGTTGATCATCATTTGAGGAGCGGAGATTACGTGTTCCGATTAAAGCTTTAAGCAGATTATGTAGATATACTGGCTGACATTTAGGTGCTACTTTATATGTGAGGGTGCAAATTTTGTATTTTATTCTGAATTGAATAGGGAGCCAGTGCAGGGATTTTAACAAAGGTGTAACACTGCAGAATCGTGGATAACGGGTCACAACGCTGACCAAGCAGTTCTGAACGCTCTGCAGCTTGCTTATTTCGTCACCTCCATTAACTTTTTTTAAATAGGTGAATTATTTTTTATTTCGTCGCCCTCAATAACTTTTCTAGAAATGTGGCCAATGTTTTTTTTATTTGGTCGCCCTGATTGACTTTTCCAAAAAATAGGTTCAATGTTTTTTTTCTTAAATTTTTTTTTCGCCTTCCCTCATTAGATTTTGGATTTTTTCTGATCTAAAACAACCGAGAAATAAAATGCAATGGCATTTCTCGAAATCCATGTTTCAGACTGCATTTACATAACAATTAATTAACGGATGCTTATAGCTTGTAAGCGATGTCGTCATTGCAATGAAAATACAAACTTAGAATCTAATATGTCTCTATCATAGCCTGTACGCGCATTAAGCTTGTATTTAGCATCAGAATATTTTAATGTTGTGCAAAATTTAAATACACTTATCTGACTTTTTGTGTTTTAGTAACATATAAGTTTTTAAAAACTTACAGCCAATAATTCACCTCTTCTCTATCTGGTGACGTTTCGAAGTCTGACGAGTCTGTTGAAATAACAGGTATTATATGTCTGTGTAATTGACACTATTAGCAATAAGTCATCAGGTCATAGGAGGAATAAGGTCAAGGAAATAATAAATTATCCCCTCACCAAAATCGTTGTTATTGTCTTCCTTCACACTTCAACGTGTCCTGTTATTAGGCCACTATGTTTAATTTCTCTGCTTTAGATCAGAAAAATCCAAAATCTAATGAGGGAGGGCGGGAAAAAGATCATTTAAGAAAAAAACCATTTACCTTTTCTTTGGAAAAGTTAATGAGGGCGACCAAATAAAAATAAATTGGACAATTTTCTAGAAAAGTTGATGAGGGCGACCTATTTAAATAAAAATTAATAAAGGCAACGAAAAAAACAAGCAAAAAAAACGTAGCTGGGAAAATGGTTTTTTTTATCTCCTGAAACAAATAGTTTCTTTCGTAATGTTTTTTTCATCTCCCCAAATTACCTGTTTTTTTTCGGAAATCTGCAACAATCCAATGCGCGCGCTGGGCGGAACAAAAACCCTGTTTTTTTTGGTAATGCGCTGCCTAAATCTAATGCGCGCGCTCATCTAAAATAGAGAAAAAACCATAGTGGCCTGACACACAGTATGATGCCACTGGAAGTATTTGTACAAAGGTGAGGTACTAAAATACCTAGTCACTCGATATAACTGTATAACGTTATATTGCAGACAGACATGCGCAGATATATTATATCTGCGCATGTCTGTCTGACTGTCTGCCTGTCAAATAGCATGCCAATCACATTTAGATAATACATTTTACAATCAAGTTTTTTTGCAAAAAGCCTTCCACGTGTTCGAAAAACATCAACAAACGTATCCTTCCAAACATTAATGTTATGTTAATCTATGCCAGGCTAAAATCATAAAAAAATCGGTGATTTTATTTTGGCTTCTTAATATGACGATAAATTATAATGTAAACATGCACATAGATTTAGAAATGCAAAAGTTTTTTTTTTAATTTTTGTGCTGCGCATTTACCAGCTAGGCTAGATATAGAGACGAATTCTTGATTTCTTATTTTGGACAACCATGTCTAAAATAAGAAATACGTTAATTTCGTCTCTATATCTAGCCTAATAACTGGTAAATGCGCAGCACAAAAATTTAAAAACTTTTGCAGTTCTAGTCTATGGACATGTTTACATTAAGAAACCAAAATTTGATTTTAGCCTGAGTTAGTCCCTTTAAACTAACCATTAATGCAGCAAAAAGTACAAAAATTGATATTAAACTATCTTTATTTCAATACCAAATGATTATGCTACAACGTACCATGTACACAAATATGTGAGCTACAGAGCGGGTATAGTGACACTATGTAAAACATAGTATCTACCCCAGCGGGAGAGGGTATAGTGACACTATGTAAAATATAGTATCTACCCCAGAAGCACAAGACGCTGAACCAATGTTGCTTTAATGTTGAACCAGCGGCGCTGATGGTGGACCAGTGCTACCCCAGCATTCGGCCAACGTCTCGTGTTAGTTAAACGTGACTTGATCACTGTCTGTTTATGCGAATCTCAACCACTAAAGTACCAAAGGGAAGATGAAGATTAACATTACGTAGCATGGTAAAAATTATACGGGATATATTTGAAAAGCATTAGTTTAAACTCCAACACCAGGAAGCAGCACTGAGAGTGATTTCACGTTTTGGAGAGAGTCGACTATTTTATTGTACATTAACTTTGTTTATACCCCAGTCACACATACAAGACGCACAGCCCACGCATTGAGTGACAAAAATTAGAGCAGTGCGTCGTTTTGCGTCCATGAATTTTGTCAGGATATGAGAAAAGCCAGCGAGTTTAAGACGAATATACAGCGTGTTATAAATAAATCAGGTGTACAAATCAGCGGATACACAGCGTTTCGACACCGCGTTGCTCGTTAGCAGGGCGACAACGCGCACCGCCAGCACGAGGCACGAATAGGACAGAATGCATTCAACACGCCTCATATACGTTATATGTTCGCTGGTCATGCGTTATAGACATGTGTTATTAGGAACACGTTGGATGAGCGTTATATGCGCTCAGTGCCGGTGTAACCGCCTAGATTACCCCCCCCCCCCTGACTGGACTATACCCGGGTATAGTCTGGACTATACCCTAGGTATAGTCTGGGAGCTCCCAGAATGTACCCCAGGGTAGTATACCCCACGCCAGGGTTCGTATTTCGAATTCTGTGTCTGGAGGACAGTGTCATCTCAATCATCTCACCATCCTCAGGAGGTTCTCCTGGCCCAGTTTAGCCTATATGTGCACAAAGGTGGCCTGAAGCCCGATTCATTTCATTACTAGACTATATTATGTCCCCTATGTTAACCTTCTCATGGCCAGAGTATAATATGTCTGATGTATTAACCTTCTAGTGGCTAGAGCATCACATGCCTCATTGATTAACCTTTGAGGGCTAGATTTCCATATGTCTCATATATTAACCTTTAGATAGCTGGAAGTATCCTTTATTATTCCCCCTGGGGGCTACAATATCACAGATCTTACGTGTCCAGCTACTCTAGCTAATTAATTGCGCGCACCAAATAATTATAATAATTAATTGATGCGCACCAACTAATTATTTGGTGCGCACCCAGTTGTGAAAGTATTTAATTGGTTCGCACCAAATAAGTTAATGTATGCGACAAAAGATACTCTAGCCCCAGAAGGTTAAAGCACGAGACATGTGATAATCTAGCCACCAGAATGGTAATACAAAAGACAAGTGATACTCTAGCCATCGGAAGGTTAACATAGAAGTCTTAAGATAGTCTAGTCCCCAGAGGGTTAAGACATTAGGCAAAATCAAGGACATTTGACAGTCTAGCCCCAGACAATTAATAGACGAGATATGTGATCCTCTAGTAGTCTAGCACCCAGAGGGTTAAAACTTTAGACATGCGATACTCTAACCACCAGAAGGGTAATATAATGATAGTTAATACGTGAGACACTTGATTTGATAAACCCCAAATAAGGCGGTGGGCCCTGGTTAAAACTGCCTGTTTGTAAAGTTGGAGATCGGGGGTTCGAACTCCACTCTGGCCTTCAAGTTTCAAAGAAACAAAATTAGACCGCCAGGGCTCGACTTTCGAAGCCTGTGTCTGGAGGGCAGTGTCATCTCATTGATCTCACCATCCTCATGAGGTTCTCCTGGCCCAGTTTAGCCTATATGTGAACAAAGGTGGCCTAAAACCCCAATTATTTTATTTTCATTTAGACCCCAGATGGTTAATAAAAGAGTCCACAGAATATTGATGTAGGCCTCTATGAGGCAAGAGATACTCTAGCCATCCAAATGTTAACCTAGGAGACATGTGGTACTCTAGCCCCTAAAGGGATAGTTAATAATTAGTTCAAATTTATAATTGATTGTAATCATATATAATATCTCCCAGACTATACCCCTCCCTGCATCTGATGGGGTATAGTCTGGGCTTGTGGGGTATACTCTGGGAGCTCAAAAAATATACCCTGGGGTATAGTCTGGGAGCTTCCAGTCTATACCCCAGGGTATATTCCAGATTATACCCGGGTATAGTCCAGAATATACCCGGCTATAGTTTAGTGGGGGGTTAATCTGGGCCGTTACACCAGCCTTTTTTTACTTTTTGCAATTTTTTTCTGATCGTAAGGCTCAGTCACACATAGTCGGACATGCGTCAGCACTCGTTACTGGTTTGTGGAGGGCGTTGCAGTAATGCTACACATATTTTAGTGCGGTGTGTGATCGCCAAAGGAAGCTGGGTATGTTTAAAATATCGAACGCATATGAACGCATAAATGTACTCGTGCACTAGAACGTTATATCAACGCCAAATACAAATGCTTTGTATCACATGGCTGCTTGTTGAGGGCGGCGGGCAGTCGCGAGCAGCCCTGCGCTGCATGAGCGCTCGAAGCAAACACTGGACACATTCCCGCAGTTCGCCCAGCGCTCGAGCAACAGGCTGTGACTATGTTATTTCTGCAGCTTAACCATTGGAGCTCTGGAGAACGATATTTTATTTTTAATCATTTGGGATGGTGTTTCACACGATACACGGCTTTAAGTGCAGAATTTGTTTTTATTTTGAGGATATTACGTCCAAACATATAATCTTATCATAAATTTAGGACAATTTTTTTTCTTTTAAAAATGGTTACATATGTTCAAAACAAACTGATAAAATTGACTATAATCGTCAACATTAGCATTTTACGGTTTAATGCGCACTGTTCCAACGCATAATACCCCAGTCACACATACACGATGCACAGCCCACGCCTGGAGTGACAAAAATTAGAGCAGTGTGTCGGTGTGCGTCCATGAATTTTGTCAGGATATGAAAAGAGCCAGCGAGTTTAAGACGATTATACAGCGTGTTAAAAAGAAATCAGGTGTATAAATCAGCGAATACACAGCGTTTCGCCACCGCATTGCGCGTTGGCAGGGTGACAAAGTTAGCGGGTACATTGCGCATCGCCAGCGCTAAGTACAAATAAGTTAGAAAGCATTTAGAACGCCCCATATACGTTATATGTTCGCTTGACATGCATAGGAACACGTTAGTTGGGCGCTATATGCACGCTTAGTGCCGGCATTTTTGAGTTTTTTTTCTAGCTCTAAGGCTCAGTAACACATAGTCGACGCACAACTCACGCACTGAAAATTGATTATATTTTGCCAGAGCGTCTGTCGTGTGTGCATATGTTTGTGCGCCCTCTAATCGCCAAAGGAAGTTGGGTTTGTTTAAAATATTGAACTCATATGAATACATAAATGTACATGCCTGAAGACCGCCAGGAACACGTAGGGCGCGCTAGAACAACGTCATATCAGCGCTAAAAACGTTTGCTTTGTATCACATGGCTGCCCGTTGAGGGTGCCGTGCAGTCGCGGGCAACAAGCCTGCCCTGCGCTGCATGAGCGCTCGAAGCAGGCGCTGGAAACACGCCGCCAGTTCGCCCAGCGCTCGAGCAACAGGCTGTGACTGCAGCTTAACCCTTAGAGCTCTGAAGAACGACTTTTATTTTTAATCATTTGATTTGTTTTTTCACACGATACATGGCTAGCTTTAATCGTCGACATTAGCATTATAGAGTTTAATGCCCACTGTATTCTCCCAACGCGTTAGCAAAGGCTGTTCATTCGCACTTTGCGTAGGAAGCACGCTGTGCATTCGCTACCAGCTTGCAACGTTTTTCATAATCTGGACTCAAATTGCTTTTATTTTTTTTATGGGTGGACTGTGCGTCGTTTATGTGTGACTGGGACAAATCTCGGTCAGCAAAAACACAACGAATTTAGAGCGTGTGCTCTACTTGTGCTTAACGTTGGACTGGCGCTGATCTGACGCTCTTCTGGCGTCTAAATTCACACATGGAAAAACGCTAAGATTTCTGAGCATGCAGAAAATGTGTGCAGAGGTTGACGCACACGGAAAATGAATGACTTTCATCCGGCGTTGTCGTCAAATCATCAACGAACTCTGACCCACGTCCAGCGAATCACAACGCACTGACCTAAATTCTTCATATTTTGTGCGCTGGATGTGCGTGATGGTATGTGTGACTGGGCCTGTATATTCACTCATATTCCATGGTACAAATAGTGAGACAGTGATATGTCGGTATGTCGCGGGTCGTACCTTGTGCAAAATACATCATTCTCTCTATTGATCGCGGTTATTCACAGCAATTCTGGAACAGAATTCTACCAAATTTCACAGTTCTTGAACAGTAACTACAAAAGAATCAAACAGATGAAAATATGTATTAGGTCTATATCCCACATCAGAGTATTGTTTACACTTGGATACAATTCCACCAAAAGCTCTGGAAGCAGCATCAGAACGTGCCTTTATATAGTCTCTAAAATGTAATGTTCTTCAAATTTTACACCTATGTAATTACAATGCATGTGGTTTTTACTACAGCCTACCTTACAGTGTATAATTGTATTTCTTGCAAAATATTTGCTATTTTCCTGTTGTTTGGTTTAGTGTTAGTTTATTTTAGTTTTTTTACTAAGTATGTGGCGCATATTATGAAAAAAAATGCAACTACAACCTGTCCATCTTAAACTGTCATCTCTGTTTTGTGCAGCAGCACCAAAGACGATAACAGCCAAGTAAGGGTCCTAGTGTATGGGAACCCTCCATGCGCGATTTCAACGGGTTATGGTTGCTAAAAAAATTTAATATGGGAAGGTTTTGTTATATTGCGGCTACCACATATTCCAACGCAAACGCAATATTAGTTTGTTGATTGGTTGGTTTGTTCGTTATTTGGTTGATTAGCTGGTTGTTTGTTCGTTTGGTTGGTTTATTGTTTAGTCGGTCGGTCGGTCAGCCGATCGGTTGGTTATTGTGGCTAGTTGGCTGGTTGACTGGATATGGTTCTAAGATGGGTGAAAGGGCCTTTTCGGATTGGATATGGTTCTAAGATGGGTGAAAGGGCCTTTTCGGTTGCGGCCCCCGAGCCCTTTAATTGTATCCCTCTTGAGATGAAAAAAATCTGAATCTTCACAGTCATTTCGGAAAAAAATGAAGACTTTCTATTTCGAATTGGAACGGCAAACGGGAAATGATAATGAGCCTGATTTGGATTTGCAGCGCCCCTCAGATCGGGACACCGAGGATTTAGGCGCATTAGAAGTTTTTCATTTCATTTCATTGTGTGATTATGTTGTTAGTTTGATCATTTTAAGTGATTGGTTGATGAGAATGAATGAATGAGTGGGGCTTTAGGCCACATTATTTTGTGCACATACAGGCTAAACTGGGCCAGAAGAACCTCTCGAGGATGGCGAAATGGCACTTCCCTCCAGACACATGATTCGAAATTCGGGACATGTCGATCTGAGGACGAGCATGCTATTTATCGGTCACGGAGGTTCCCCATAATATGAATAGTCATCAGGGAAGAAACATTTTGCTTCTTTGAAACTTAACTGTCAGACCGGGAGACGAACCCGCGATCTCGGACTTCCCAAGCACGACAGGCAGCTTTAACCACTGCACCAGTGTCCCCACCCGGTTGGGAAGGCTGGTCGGCTGATTTATCGGCTGGCAATAGTTGGTGTTTAATTTGATCTTTCATAACACTGTAAAATATAAACATTAAAAAAATTGTAACTGATTTTATATCTAGCGGAATGACGCCCAGCAATAAAATTATAATTATTATTTTCAAAATGGTAGATTACATATCAGGCAATGTAAAATGTTTTTTTTTTAATGTTATTCAGATGTTGATGAAAGAACACCTATTTAATATATTTTAGTATTTGACGTGGAGGATATGTTGAGAACTGTAGACAGCTTTGAGGCAGACGATTTGAAATATGAGAAAGGTATCTAAATAACTATACATCCCGCTTAATTGATTGGTGGTAGTTTCACAGTGACGGGCTTGACAGTATATATGTGTAATTAATACCCATGTAATGTACAGATAAGTTCAGTATATAATTTACACCTGATACAATCACACAAATGTCACCAACATTCAAAAGGTCACTTTATGATCTACATTCATCATAAAGTATGATTTAATTTTACGTGATGTTCGATATTCTCCAACACAAGGGAGACAGACGAAACCAAAGTTACACATTTTCAATGGAATAAATGTATATTCAGTGAATGATACATATTGAGTGAATATTATTAGACGAAAAAGCTGTTCAACGATTGCTAAAATTTGAGTGAACGCAAGTAATGTTGGCCCAACACAACAACCGGTTGTTAGCCAAATTTGAGCCGCGCTCATCTCTGACAAACGGATACTCTGTTTACAGTTAATTATGCTTTCCAGTGATAAGGGCACGTCAGAGGGTTGAAGAACTAAGAATATCTCATTAGAAACATCACAATACTTCCTACTTCAATGTAAACTTATAAGATATATTTTAGCATATTTTTAAACATTTTACATAGTGATTCAATATAATGTTCGTTTGATAACTCCAGATAACTCTGTGGCATACGTGTTCTATATGAATCATCAGACAACACGAATGTGACAATTTGACATTAATGACTTCTCATGATAAATGAATACACTTGTTTACGTCTAATGACCATTGTGACGCTATAGGCCTTAATTATCTATCATCATTTCCGATCACATATTTTTTACAAAATACTTTTAAATTGATAATTGACTTATTTCTCATTTGTGAGATCATATAGCGCAAAACATACCAACGCGAATTCACGTTGGGAATATCAAACCGACAATTTTATCATTGATAAAACATATCAGCGCGTCGCGCCGGTTTTTGCCGATTTTCACGTAACCACAATCTGGCCTTGGAACTTGGAGGCGTGTTTCCCTGTTGTAAGGTCACATAAAGATGTCAAGATGTTATCATTGTATATATTTATGGTTCCATTTAAGTATTGACATACCACTAGATGTATTTAATATATGCTACAGTGACAGGGAATATGTGGCAAGTATAGATAATTTATGTGTAGATGTTTTGGATTTCGCATTTCACAGGCGACTACATCAGAGAATTATCTCAGTCTTATCAAAACATTAAGAGTCATCAAACTATCCAAGATTATCTCACCTTCTCCTCCTGAGGGACCAAAGATCCGGTCAACTCCTTAAAATTGGCACGATATGTGGTTGAAATCCGGGGGAAACGTATAGAACTGTAGATATATATATGTACGTATGCCTGGACATATATATTATGAGAAGACGAGGTATATCGTAACGGGATATTTTGAATCTTCCGTGATAAGTGAGGAATTTAAGTTCAATTTTTTTGATGTCACCTGAATACAAAATATCTATCGCAATTGCTCCGTACTCAGGTTTGCAATTGTCGAGCTAATCACATTTACGACGGTGGAAGCTATTGTTTTAAAATACATGTAAGATCATTGTAAATTGATATAAATAATATAGAGGTCTTTTCAGAAAGCACCAGTAATCTCAATAGTAAAATCGCACCTATTTATCTATTACACTACGTATATAAAAGCACTGCTGCCAGATTGTGGATAATAATCCTATCATAAAATAGTCAAATATGTTGAAATTGTATGGTTGAGAAACAGTGTTTTAAAATACTTTCCCACACTCGAATCTCTTAAGATTAAGATTTTATTGAGGTTATGGAAGACATATTTATGAGTAGGATACAACAGTCAAAAATTGTGCCGCAATCTGTGTGAGGTTTGGCAATTATATGACCCAATATGACAGTACTATCTGCACACGACAACACATATTTTGTACAAGTGTAGGTTTCCAGCAAACACCAGATGTTGAACCAATGTTGGTTTAATGTTGGGTCACTGTGACCCAACATTAAACCAACATCGGTCTGAGATTAACTGTGAGTCAACGCCTTCCCATCAGACAAAATACGCTGAGCCAATGCTTGTTTAATGTTGGCTCACCGTCTGTAACGCTGGCCCAGCATTAATCCAGCATCATCTCAACATCTCATGTTAGCTGGGTTATATTTGCTGGGTAGCAGCAAGAACTTGCAGTCATCGCTGCATACAATGATAACATACACAAGTTTTGCAAGTGTCGTTAAACCTGTTAAATTGTATTTTCTCAAGCTATGTATCTGTGCCGCTACTATCATATATACAGAAATTGGGAGGCTGAATAGCTATGATTTTGTGTTTAAACAAAACCTGTTTTATTAAGCCTGGCCTACGGCCGGTATCCTATTTAGTTTATTTTGCCTGCGTTCGTGTCCTATTTAGGGGAAAGAGGAGTGCTGTGTTCGGGAAACGGTTCACATTTCTGTACACCAGTCTCATGAACATGTGCAATACAACCTTTCAGGTCCTTAGATTAAGTACTTTTGCCTTAACAAGTGTTCAGAATTTTTTTTATCACGATTATATTTGTGGTTAAGAGCGTAAAGGGTTTTGATTGGAATAATGTTGGCCCAGCGTCGCAGACCCAAAATTACATCAGCATTGGGCCAATGTATCGTGTTATCTGGTGTTTCTGACGCCGGGATGCTAAAGCGTCACCAGCATAATGGAGCAGTCAGAAAAAACAATGCAATCACCCAATGCTGTTTTAATGACGGGCCAGCGTTAAAGACTGTGGTGTTGGAAAGAACTCACGTCGAAGATATATTTGAAGTTGTCTCCTTGTCTCTTTCCTTAATAATATCCTGGACATTCAGGATTCTGGCCCATGAAGAAGAACAATACACTGATTTTTTGTCTATAGCACTCAAACAGACTAAAGCCGGGCTTCGGAGTTCGAGAACTTCCTTTCTATTATATGTATCTAACTTAAATGTATTAATTTAAATTAATATTCAACACCAAGTCTTGACTCATCAAACGTGAGACGTTGGTCAGGTGTTGGTTTACAATTAGCCCATGTCTTCGATGCAGGCCCAACATTAATCCAACATTGGGTGAAAGTCTCGTGTTTGCTGGGGGGTTTGATCATGACACTGAGCCGCACTGTGAACGAGTCTAAATACAACGGAAATAATTCTCTCATGGCAAAATTCATATCGTTTCCTTTATTTGAACTTTATTTATAAAAACAATAGAGAAAAGAAATAGTATCAACGTATTATCGAGCTTCGCAAACGTGTTCTTGAATTTCGCTCGTTTCAACAAATTGTGACAATCCAACTAAATAACCACACCTGCTGAGTATTATATATGAACGAGTCCACACATCTATCTGAGTTTATTTGTCAGTTACACCAGCATACAAAAGGCGCTAGCCAGACGTTGTTTCAATGCTGGGCCGGCAGTAAACCATATATACTATATCGTTTTTCAGACAGACTCTGTATTAGGTGTTTAGTTTTGTCTGTAGTTCATTAATATTGATCTATAGATTTTTTTTACATGGTAAGAAGTTATTTCTAACTTATTTTTCATAATGATAGATATATACATACTTTTCGTCATTTGAAGTTAGAATTTGCGTTAGCAATTCCAGACTCAACTGAATGAAAAATAGAACGAGCAATGGAATCGCATTTAGCAGAGGTTATCGTTGTCATGATAGAATCACCAGCATAATAGCTACATGAGTAAATAATATAAATCATGGCATATTCTTAAGAATAAATACAGGGGACTTGTACTTGTGCAGACCATCTTCTTCCTGACTACGCAACCACTTCTTAGCTCTGTCCAAACAAGCCTTGAAAAACAACAAATAATACACGTTTAACAGTTTTACTTACTATAATCAAGCCATGATGTGTTGCTGCTGTATGTATGTTCTCAGCCCTTTCCGCGCGGGGACCGTCTTTTTACGTCAGAATATGACGTCTGTAGACGTCATATTCTGACGTAAAAAGACGGTCCCCGCGCTGAAAGAATTAAAATATTTATAATGGCCTTAGACCCATAACATAGGTTTTTAAATTAAGCAGAAAGAGCTAGCTAACACATTTATGAGGATTTCAAATTGAAATAAACCTTTTAGTCTCCATATTTTTTACAAAAATATTTCAGCGCTGCAAGGGTCAAACAAGTTGTTTGAAAGGTTATAAAAATAACTAAACGCGTAGGGGGTATTTGCGTTTTGACGATAAAATGATAAAAACACATTTTCTCATATTACCAATCTTTAATTTTGTGCCAAAAAGTCACATATTCCTGTCATATTCCAGTTGAAATATGCACAAAAAAAAATAAAGATAAATATGGTTCAAAAGTTATATTTATGGCAAGAAACGTCATAAACAGCAGAAAACTCTGTCAAATGCTTAGTTTGCTGGTAAAAAGTGACCGTTTAGAGAGGTATTATAGAATTGTGAACATTAGTATGTATGAGGAGCGCGCAGCGCTGGGCCTTGTGCGAGAAATTAACGTCGATACACTGATCTCAACCTTTAACTCGACGAGGCCGCCATTAACCTGATCGCCTAGTCACATTGAGAAGGGAGAAAAATGCTGTTTCTCTGAAAACCTCACACAGGAACAGCGGGGATAGAAACCAGGACGCATGCATGACTGGCGATGCAGTCAGGCGCTCTAGCCATTGCGCCACGTCCCCTTCTCTGAACATATTATATAACCCTTATATTACATGTATGTATGATACCTGGACATCGCCAGTTATTTATTAAAACAAGTCAATTTATTCTAGATTGCAATAGAATGTAATATTCCGCGTCTTGGCATGCCCCCAGACGCCGCACCCCGCGCCTATTACCGGATGGTCGTCCTGTACCCCCTGTCCTAATGTGGATAATGGTGGATGCTGGGTGCAGTCGATAACGGAGACTAACCCGAGTATAATCCATGTCTCCCCAACACATGTATAGAACCAGTAAGTCACTGGGATCCTGGATGTTAAAGGTTGTCTCAATCTCATATTCTGAAGAAGTAGAAAAAAGTTTAAAAAAATCATACGAGCATAATACAAATTGAATGTGTTGTTTTAGGATCAGATAAATATCCACTGTCAAGTTCAGATTTGATTGATTATCTACATATAACACCACATTAATACTATTCCTTAAACTTCCTTACCTTTTACACACATGTTCACTTTCTCCACATTGATTTTAAGTTTATCAAACCAATCTTCACTTGTAAATTCACCGTCCTCTTTCAATATATCCTGTTCTGTTGAATATAGAAGTTCCTTTTTTAAGAATTTTATTAAGCTGAAAGGTTACACCAATATTCAGGTTATTTGAATTGCGGTAGCTTAAGGATGCAAATTGAAAACCGCATTTTTAAAATAATAATTCTCATAACAAAA